>VZTR01032445.1:157222-240967 GCA_013400775.1 Chaetops frenatus | reverse complement strand
CTCGCGCGCTCCCGCCGCCTCCCGGTGAACGGCCCCGCGGGAGCGCGCGCCCCGTGCGCGAGGTCACCCCCGCTCCTCGCGGCCGGCGGGATGCGGTGGGAAGGGAGCAGGGTCCGGCCTTCCCCGCTCCCCTTCCCTCACCCCTGCGGCAGGAGCGGGGCCGGGCAGCTGCCCGTCCCCGCAGCTCCCTTTCCCGGGACGGAGCGCTCGCGGCGCGGGAGTTCCGTGGGCGCCTCCGCGGTGTTTAAGGGAGCGTGAGGTGCCGCCCGTCTCTTCAGCGGCGCGAGCAGCGCCCAGGCCGGCAGGGCGGTGGAACCGGCCTGTTCCGCGAACACAGAATCCCAGAATATCCTGACTAGCAAGGAACCCTCAGGAATCGTCGAGTCCAACCCCTGGCCCGGCCCAGGACACACTAAGGGTCACACCACGTGCCTGAGAGTGTTGTCCAGCGCATCTTGAACTCTGTCGGGCTTGGTGCTGTGACCCCTTCCCTGAGGAGCCTCTCCCGGTGCTCTCCCACTCTCTGTGTGAAAAACTTTCTCCTAAGATCCAACCTAAACCTCGCCCAGCTCAGCTTCACGCCTCCCAGAATGGTGGGGAGTGTTATTCAAAATGTGCAGGTTGCACCCAGTTTCCCGTCTGGAGATGGGGACTTGGGCAGAGGCTCTCCAGCCTGCCCATGCTGCCTGCAGGGCCAGGGGACTTCAGGGGGCATGGGTGACTCAGCCCTGCTCTGGCCTTTCCTGCCAAGGAAACTCCGTGGTTTGCAGCACGTACTCCTGCATGTAGGATTGTTCCTTTGGTGTGTTTCTAACCCTTTGTAAGGAGCCCTATTTAGTTTCTATTTAAACGCTTAACTGTGCAATTTTTTTTTGTAGTAGGCTTTTCTGAGAGATATAACCAAGTATCTCTCTCTTTGCTTTTTAATACAGGAGCTGCTCAGGGTGATGAGGACGATCGATGATAGAATTGTCCACGAATTGAACACTACAATTCCAACAGCTTCCTTTGTGGGGAAGGTTGATCCTGGCCAGACGTGTAAAGAGCTGTACCAGTCTGTGAGTGTGCACGCCTTCCACTTTCAGGTCCCTTCCTGCCACTTTCTCATGTGCAGTGGCCAGTAAAGCATCCTCAGTGTCTGAGGCAAACACTGCCCTGGTAGATCCTGCTTTGTGTATTCCTAACTGTCCTGCTCAACATCTCCACACACTGCTTCAGTTTAAAACCATGCAGGGAAACTCTTTGTTCTGCAATACTGATCCTTTGAGGATCTTTTAAAAAGGGTGCTGACTTTTCCTACTGCTCTGCAAGATTCCTTCTCATGTTTACCTTTGACTTTTGATCAACTTGGTAAGAGCAAAAATGACAGAGTAGTCTGAGTTGAGAGCAGCTGCTGCTCAAAGCAGTGTTGTTTCCTACATGTGGATTATGAGTTCAAAGGGATTTCTATAGGCACAGCAATACCATGACTTTAGAAAATGTCTCTTTAAACTTGTAACTCAGAGGTTTTTCTTCTCCGATGAGTCACTGTGACTTTCTCCCTCTCCCCACTTAGTTGATGGATGCTCACACCAATAGAGAAAGAATCATTAAAAACTGCATCTCTCAGACTTCTGCTGTAGTGAAAACTCTCAAAGAAGAGAGGGAAAAGGCTCATGAAGATGCAGCATTATTAAAGCAACTCAGGAAAGAGCAGACAAAGGTGAGTGGTGGAGCCTTCCAGAGATTGCTTATAGAGGAAGAAGAGGGTATCTTTCCCAAACGGAAAGACCAATGGGATGGAGAGAACCTGAAGTGGATGCTGAGTCAAGCTGTCTTTTCCAAGGTTCTTGTTGGCTCTTGTTGGGTCTTGTGAGAACTATTTTCCCAAGGCCTCAAGGCAGAGACCTGCTTTTATCCTGCAAGTGGAGCATTTTCTGAGATTCTTTTACACAAATGCCGTAGAAAAACACACATTCTTCCCCATGGTGGATTCTAACCTTCACTGACTGACACCACTGAGGCACAGCTTTAAGTTTTCCTATCCTCTGCAAGATGCTCCCAGGTGACCTTGAATTCCACTTACACTACTTTTTTGCTGTTTGGTATTTCTTGGATTAGTATTTGGAGTATCTTGTGATGGCGTGAGAGAGACTTCTGGGTTTGCATACGGAATTCTAATGTGCAAATGCCCTCTCAACCTTCTGGCCTCTGGGTGGAAAGTGTGCTCTTACCAGAGGTGATTGAGTATCAGAAGTGGAGAAAGGAACCTCACTGAAGTTCTCACCCCAATTCCAGGGCCCCCTTTGTGAGGAAAAGGATACTGAGAGAACCATGTGGCAGATGAGCGGTTTTATTCTTAAAGCCTCACTTATTGAACTGCTTGCAAGCATGGCTATTAGTTTGGAAAACTAGAGTGGTAGCTTAGTATTTTCTACAAGTTTTGTTAGCAGAGCCAGTTCTTTAAATCATTTAGTTACTGAGCCCAAAACCTCTCACTGAAAGCACTGGGAAGATCACAATGATAGCATGTAATGATTCGAGGTGACTTCAAATGTTAAAAGCAATCCATGATTTAGAAACATCTCAGAAATTTTTTATGAGATCATCGCAGATTTGTACTTGGACCTTATGAGGTGTGATCCCTCTGGTTTTCGGGTTTTTTTAGCTCTTCATGAGAGTTGTGGGTTTTTTTTAAATCATAGAAGCTATCTTGACAGAACACATCCTAGTTTTAAGAGTAGGAATTTCAAACATCTATTCAATTGCTTGCAATACAGATCTCTTTTCCGCTGTTATGTGTATTTCTCTCGTCCTGCTAGTTGTACAACTTGGAGGACTTCATGCAAAATTAGTACTTCTGGGTCATTGAATGAGAAAACTTGGAGTAGTAGTTTCTTTGGACTGCTAAAGATCCTCTGAGTGTTTATTTTATAGAGACTTATCCAGGTCATTCAGGATGCTGGATTGTTATTTCAAACTGTTCAAAGTCCTGTTGAGTTGGGGAAAGTCCACCCAACAACCGTAGCAACTCTGTGTGCCTGGATATCTTACTTGGAAGGTTTTTAGTAGGATTGCTGACTTGTCTTGCACCTGTTCACCAGGCCTCTGATGGGAACCATGTACTGAAAATGGATAAACTCTGACTCTTAGTCTGTTGTGTTGAAGACTCCAACAAGAATACATCCTAAATTTGGGCAAAAATGGCAGATGGTTCTTATATCTCCTACTATTGCTTCAGAACAAATTACCCTAACACAGCTGTCCTACCTGCCCCTCAGGGTTTCTAATAGGTGTGAAACAAAGAGATTCTTTCCCTTCTCATGGGTCAAGTTGTAATGGTCGTAAATTCTGAAGGCTGCAGGGTGACCTGTTTGACAATAACCTCTTTATCTGTTACTTTCTGCAGTTGAAATTGATGCAGTCGGAGCTCAATGTTGAAGAAGTGGTAAACGACAGAAGCTGGAAGGTACTCAGTCATTTAATAGTGATGATGTTCTGTCCCAACAGAGTCCTGCACTGGAGGTGTGGGACTGGTGCCTTATGAAGCAGGTTAACTACAAATAGATGAGGGCAGTGGTGAGGGAAATGCTTCAAGTCACTCATTTTCCCAGTTCTGGGTGCAGGGATCAAAGCTTCTCAGTTGCACTGCCAAAGGAAGAAAGGCATCTGATTTAGCAGGGAGGAAGGACTGTGGATTATTCCCTGTGTCCCTCTCTTCCCCCTTGCCCAGTGGCTGAGCACGTTGTAGGCTTTTCTGTGGTGACTTCTCTGAAAAGCTTTGCAGGGCCTCTAACAATGTCAGAGAGATGGGTCTTTCACATTTGCCTGTATCTGGTGCTGCTCACAGCTCTGAGCAGAGCCCAGGGGAGGGTGCGGCTGTAGAAGCAGAACCTTTTCCTGATGGAGTTTCTTCAGGCCTGAACAGGCACACCCTGGTGCAAAGGGCAGCCTTGCCGTTGCTCTCCTGTGTCAGTAGAGGGTGCAGATCACCCTCTGGACTGATGGCCCTCAAGTCTATCTGATGATTTCAACACTGAGCTTAAATTCTGAGCTGGCTGTATTGTGTCACTGCAGCGTTTCACATCTGGCATCCTTTTCTGGTTTGGTGTAGCTTTTCAGAGCTTTCAATACTGCAGAGAGAACCTCTTTCCCTCTCTAAATGCAAAAAGTATTTTTGCAAATAGCTAATACTAGTCGCACCTTCCTTTTCAATCCCTACTTCATGATTTTAGTCCCCTAGATTCCACCAGTGTAAAACCATTACTGCTGTAAGTCTTGGATGTTCCTCAGTAACCTCAGTGAGTGCAGGCTGATGAAGGGAGCATTTACATAATTTTGCACATATGCTTTGCCATCAGCACACCTCTGTACTGTCCCAAAAAGCTAAGCATGCACTTTGGCTTAATTTTAAACCTGCTCAGATCTGACTTATATATGCCACAGCCTTAACAAGAACATGCTGCAGGTCACCAGGGTAAAATATTTCATGGTGACTCTGCTACAGGAGAACAGCCCCCACCCTAATTTTCATTCTGAAGCACCAAAATTAGTACTAATCCCAGAAGTTTCCTGTAGCTGCATTAATCTTGTACTGGTGATAGAACTGTCTAATTTTTCCTGAAGATGGAGAGTTTATAAACAATGATGTATGCATGGTGCGGGGGTACTCTAGCTTGCTAATGTATTTCTCAGCAAATGTTCAGAGTGGGACTTGAAGAGAGAAGTATTTCTGAGTTTTATCTCCAGCTCTGCTATACTGTGCTCTGAACATATGCATAAACGGCTCATTTAGCTGCCTGTAAAAATGTCATGGATGAAATTAGAACCAGTCATGGTTGCAGACCAAATGCAATTTGTTACATGGAAGTGATTATTGGTGTGCAGGCTGGTGTTCTATTGTTGTAAACTTCTGGCTGGGAAGTACACTTATGTATTTCCATTAATCCTAAACAAAAGAAAACTGATTGGAAAAATCTGATAGGAAACAGTTTTTTAAACACTGGCTGCCTGTAACAATAGTGGTATACAGAAGGAAGCTACTTTAGAGAAATGCATGCAGTGGAATTTGGATTATACCAAACAAGGAATTGACTTGCAAACAAGACACTTGCATTAGTCTTTGTCCAGCACCTCACCATTGGAGTTTATTGTTGGAGTGGTTTATGCTAATATGTAAAAGCCAACAAAATCAAACTATTGCATAGTAATGTGAATTTTAAGGTTTCTCAGCCATTGCTTTTCTGAAAAATGTCTGAAAAACGAGAATAGCACTTCACAGGTAGACCAATGGAATTAAGTGGCCTGAGTAACACACTAAGATCTGAGTGTCAATGATCCTAAAAGTAGGAGGAAGTGTTAGTCAGACTGCAGTGTTGATCTTCCTGCCATAGGTTGCGGAGTTACTGTTGAAGATGCTTTAAAAGTTTGCATGATAGCAAGCAAGCTGGTGTGTTGTTTGATGCTAGAGACCCTTGCAGTGCTTTAGAGAGTATTTCCAGCATCCTTTTAGACATATATGCCATTAAAATGTCATTAACAGACAATAGACAAAAATTGGTGCCATTTGCTTAGTATTAAAATGCTTCTGAATTGGGACCTCCTGTTGCTCCTAATTTCTACAGTTTCCTCCTATCACTCATCTCAAACCTTTACCTCATCTGAACTCTTCCAGAAGTGTCTATTCTGTGTAGTAGCATAATGGCTGCACATTTCTATGAGTGAAAGAAACTATATCACAGCTTTTATTTTCTGCAGTATGAAGCAGTTTGTAATACATGTTTGTTTCTTAAAATAACTTAAATTTGAAAGGAAGTTGAAAATTATTCCAAAGTTGTTGAGAAGCATTACTGTAACTAATGTGTGCACCAAGCTTCCCTTTTGCTGAAGTTGCCATAGGTTCTGAACTGTGAATAAGAAGATCAGCAGTAGAAGATTCTAGGAATCACAGAATCACCAGGTTGGAAGAGACCTCCAAGATCATTGAGTCTAACCCAACCCTAATACCTCAACTAAACCATGGCACTGAGTGCCACATCCAGTCTTGTCTTAAACACATCCAGAGATGGTGAATCCACCACCTCCCCAGGCAAACCATTCCAATACTTTATCACCCTTTCTGTAAAAATCTTTTTCCTAATATCCTGTCTATATTTCCCTTGGCACAGCTTAAGGCTGTGTCCTCTCATTCTGTCATTTGCTGCCTGGAGAAAGAAACCAACCCCCACCTGACCACAACCACCTTTCAGGAAGCTGAAGAGAGTGATAAGGTCACCTCTGAGTCTCCTTTTCTCCAGGCTAAGATAGGGCTTGAAATAGTGTATTTATATAAAGTGTCGGATAACTTCCCCAAAATTACAAGACCACTCACTTTGCACATAAAGCCAATGAAACTTCATATCCTGATGATCACAGGCATTTGGGTCTGCCAAATCCCTGGACAGCTTGGCAAAATACGCATTTGTGAGAATGCTGGTGGGACAACCAACACCTGCTAGAGCGTCAGCTTGGTGTTGGTGCTTGTGTTGCTTTCAAGACTTGTGCTGGATGAGATTGGATAAAAAACTGATAAATAACTAAATGGCTTGTGAAGAGCACCTGCAACCTTGGTGGGAGCCTATGTGTTTTGCTTTGGATTCAGAGTGCCTTACTTTAAATAGTCACATTTACTGGCCCTCCTTAGGGCAGGCCAGCAGCAGTTCAAGCTAAATATAACATGATCCTCGGTATCCAGTTCTGTGGGCTAAATTTTACCTAGAGAAGGTGCCAGAGGTGAGTGCAGCAGGAGGGGTGTGTCCTTTGCAGGGAGTGCTGGCAGCACTGGCACAGGCAGGCAGATCACTGGAAGTGTGCATGTGGCTTTCAGGAGTCCTTGCCCCCTTCTTGGCTGTCATGACAATGTAAAATGTGCCTGCTCAGGAAAGACAGTAATAATACAGCACCCAAATTTGAATGCCAGAATGAACCTAACAGAACACAACCATTCAGGAAGCTTCCACTGATTATCTTCCTCCTTTATAAAAACAAAAAGTCATCAGCATTTTTGATGATAACAGCCTGCCAGCATTAATAATCTGCATTATCTGAGGGAGAATGCTTAGTGCTGTGCAGTCTCCCAACATCAGGCTGCAAACTCTGGATTTACTAAAGCCAGGAGAGAAGGTGAATGGAGATGGATGTCTTAGTAAGTGCCATTCATTGATACCTCAGAGCTGGGCAGCTTCAAATGGGTGCTACATGAAGAGGTAGTTGCCTGAACAGTCTGTGAAGTTCTGCTCATTTTCTGGATGGGGCTGATTCACTTTTGCTTTTCTGTTTTGGTGTCTCAGGTATTTAATGAACGGTGCCGAATTCACTACAAGCCTCCGAAGAGTCAATGATGATGTGGGGTACTGTCCACCAAGGTGGTCCATAACTGTGAGAACCAAATTGGAAAGAGACCTTGGGTGAGCTGAATTGGGACCCTCCAGAACCAGTAGAACCCAGTCTTGTTTTGTTTTGGACCTACTTAGCTGAATTCTCAAGCTTGAAATGATTCTCCTGTAATTAAGAGAAAACAACTCATCTTTTGTACAAAATATGTGAACAAATGAGTTTTATAGTATTAAAACAATTTTCAAATGGAATGCAAAACTGGCATCTTTCTTGAACTTCCACAGCTTCAGTGATCCCAGAGGGGAAGAACAGTAAAAACCATCATGAGCAGGGAGGACAAGGCTCTCCCTGAGCTGGTGCCTGCTAAAGTATCAGTGAACCTGATCTTTTTGTGGAAATAATCTGCTGAAGTCTGAAACGAAATAAAAATTGCAGACTGATCAGCAAGTGTAAGTTCAGCATCTCTGAAAGTAAGAAGTTACCAGCCTTGTTCTGAACTGCTCGACATGAGCAGCAGTGGCTCAGAGTTGTGTGTGGGTAAAGGTTTGCCATTGCTGCTGCAATGCTGACAGGCAGCATCTGTTGCTTGCTGTCCTTTGGTCTGTGTTAGCAGGTTCTGGAGTTTTCCTTTATATAGGGAATGTGGTGTCCATTAAAACCGCTTTGGGTTGGAGCTGAAGATGTGTCTCATTTGGAATCAGGCAATCCAGGGACCCCTTTTGTCCCTCCCTCTGAACCATTAAGATTAGTTCTAAAGGTGAATTGTGTTTGAGCTGAAGAAACAGCTGTGCATACCTGATACTGTGGATTCTGGCCATTTTGTTGTGTTTAAAAAGCTTTAATACAGCAACTGCAGTAGCATGGCATTTAAAGGCAGATAAGTAGGAGAGAAGCTGAATTGCTGCAATTACACCTGTATATTTTACTTTTTACTTTTTATTTTGTATTTATCTCAGGCTGACAGTCAAGTGACAAGGTCTGTGTGGTTGCCAGCTGGTTTTATTACTTAGTGATATGAGTTTAAGAACCACTGAACTTAAACAGAGGCCTAAAACTACAGGCCCTGTCTTGCAAACACTTTGCAATTCAGCTACAGCAATGAAATTACTGGATATACTCACACCCCTAAAGCTCTGCATATATAGAGAGTGAGAAATAAAAGGAGGAATGTACCTGTGTTACTGAGAGCTGGCAAAGATCTGTGCAGCAGCATGTGCTTTGCAGTTGTTTGTGCAGTAGAGACTCAAACTGCTTGGAGGCCTTTTATTTTTGGCACCAGGCTCGTTTCATCTCACCTTTTTTTGAGAATGAGGTAGAAATATATTTTAAGTCTTTGAGGATGTAAATCCTAATGTTCAAACTTCGTTTTTTTTCTCAAAGTACTTCAACTGCTTTATGCAGAACTTTGAGTTGGAGCAGTCATTCTTGAAGATTTCTCATTATTTTTCTGCAACTCTGAAAGGAGAAAATGTGTTCTTAAATTCTTAAAATTGTTTATTATGAAAGTATAAATCAAATACTGCTCAGAACTCTGGGCTGAATTGGCACTAATGTAATTTCAGTAAGAGATGATGGTCAATTAATGAGATGTTGAGAACAGTCAGTTTTGATTTCAAAGTTGGTACTTTAATAGTGACCTCTAGAATAGGTGTCTAAAATACTTGTTCTCTCCAGGGCTTGGATCAACTGCAAGGACAAATTCTCCTCTTCAGCCAGTTGTATGATAGAAACTTCTACAAGTGTGTATAGACTTGCATCAATTGTCTTGAAATATAATCTTTTATTTCTGTTATAAACTAGAGACTGTACTGAGAATTAATCATTGTCTTCCTTTATCCATCCAGATGTTCGCTCAGCTGTTGTGGAAAGCTTCTTCACTTAAGCAGATGCTGTGATAAATGACCTGTGAAATGGATGTGATACACAGATTTTTTTTCCTCTTTTGCATTTGTTATGAGGAAACTATGTTAAAAAACCCCAAAACCCACAACCCCCAAAAAATTAGCCCAACATAGAATTATTTTTAGTTTGAATATAAGACCAAGCAAGTAGTCCTATACAAACCTGAGTACGAAAAACTGATGCCATGAGAAGACTCCTAAATCCCCAACATCCCTTCTTGGGGTGTTTGCAGCTTGCATACAGAGGGTTGCACTAAGAAGCTGAATTGCTTTATTTAGTTTGCTCTGAGCACAGAGGGCTGTCTCTTACAGTAGTCCATGGCAAATCAGGTGGCTCAGAGGCTGTTTGAATGTTGCTGTTGAACTCGATGGAACACAAAGGTGAGTAAATGGAATTGCTGCACTTTGGGGCTCGGGGCAGGAGAACGTGGCTCTGCTGTTTCCTGAGTACTGCAGAGCTGTGTGTGGAGCGGGATGTTTTGGGATGTGTGCAATGGCATTGCTGTGAGCTGTGTGCCACACTGAACACAGGCAGGTAAATTCTCAGTGTCTAGGGACCCCTGAGGATCCCAGGATCATGCTTAGTCATGAACCTTGCTTCAACGTTACCATGGAGGTAGTTACAAAATTACTGGGTTCTTTGCTGTCATACGGTGGTCAAATAGTGAACCCTCTAAATAGCAGGATTTCATTCTTTCCTTGGTTTTAACTTCTGTTTCTGCAAGTAAAGGCATCTGAGCACAGCTGATGGCCGTGTCCAGAGTCCTGTGGGTGCCTTGCCCCTTCTACTGGGGCTTTCCCATTGCTTGCAAAGGTGAATAGAGGTGGGCAAATCCTGCTTGCTTGGAAAGTCTTCTCAAGCTTGTACATCTTTCCTTCTGTGAAATAGAAAGAGGTGTTGACTTTTTCTGGCACTCAGTGCTGTTGTCTTCTGCAGCCTGTAGGCATGAGAGATTGATGAAACAGGTAATTTCTTTATGGAACATTTTTAATAGTAGAATTGAAGCAGACTTAGAGGAAGAGGCTCAGCATAGGCTGGGCTATGATAATTTTGTGCTGCTGAAGGTCAGGTTTCTCTTGATTCTTGTTCATGTATGATGTCAGAAATCTTTCAAAATTAGGGTAGGTAGCAGTAAGGGAAACCCTTTTTTCACACTGAAAATCAAGGCTGTTGTTCCTGTCATGATGAAAACAGATCTTCAGCTGGTACACGGAGGGCTGCTTTCCTCTAGAAGCTCTTAAAGACATTCAGACCATGTGTCATGTCCAGTCATAATTACGTGTCTTGTCACTCTGAAACCAGAAGACTGACTTTACTGACTTGGCTTTTACAATCATTTCTACACAGCTGACTTCATTCCTGGTTTAAAAATTATTTGTACATACATAACCCTGGGGTTTGGATTTTGGTGGGTGTTTTTTTTCTATTTTATTTTGTTTGCTTTGTTTTGTACTGGTGTTTTTATCAACAATAGCTTGTACCTCTTAAAATTGCTTAAACAGAACCAGAGAGTAGTGGCCTGAAAACCGTAAAGATCTATTTCTTCTGTGTTGGAATAGTACATGGTGCAAGTTGTTACTCAGCTTCAAAGCTGTGCAGAATGCCAGTGGTGCTGTGCCAGCAGAGATTCTCCAAGGTAACAGTGGCACAGTGAGGTGAGGGGAAGTTGCCACCTGTGCTGATGGAGAGCGTAGCCTGGCCTGTACATGGTACCAGCCACGTCTCAAACACTCCAGGGGGGACACTCACCAGCTTATCAGTGTTGTGCAAGAGATGGTGTGGGGATGGCTGTTCTTTTCATGGCCGTGTTCCAAATCCTGGCCACTACATCCAAAACTTAGTGTAGAGAGGGTGGAAGTGGGGGTTGCCCAAGATAAGGCTGATCAATTGCCACTGATCATCTTAGATCATAGGTCTGTGAAACATCAGCACTTCAAAGTGGTTCCATGAAATACTTGTGCAGGATGAGTACTGCATCCCAGTCTTAGAAATATCAGTGGATTTTGGAACAGCCATTAGCACTGCCATGGAAAGCAAACAGTCTGATTTGCCTCTGTGAACTTCAGCATCAACTTGTGGACAATTAGTCTTGATTTTTTTCCCTTCTGCACAACTGTGCATTCTGGGGAAAAAAAGAAAGTTGTTATGCTTTAAAGTCAAAAACCAGCAAACCCAGAAATATGGAGTCCAGTGAATGATTTCCACACAACATTAATATCTTTGGTTTCACACCTAGAGTCTTTCCAAGATTATAAATGAACCCTCCTAGACTTTGTGCTCAATGTATTTGTTGCTAGATAGAATCAAGAATTCTCCAGGAGTGTACTGCTGCCCCGGGGATCTTAACATCCCTTCCCAAGGAAGTCAGCAGGATCTGTATCCTGGTGGGTGGACAGGTTTATAAAATATGCTGGTGTAGCACTGGTGCTGCGCAGTTGGACATTCTCTGACTTCTGGCCTCAGTAAGGTGAGCTGGCTCTTCCAGTTCCTTAACTTATCTGTGTGAATAAGGCTCAAATGGTGGAACATGATCAGCATTTGAGTGAATCAACAGAGTCTTGTGCAAAAGGTTTGAGTTGTCATCAGCCCCATGAATAGGGCTCTGAGCAACTCCTCATCTGGAGAGAAGTTGGTGAAAGTGGCAGAATTCCAGTGCTAACAGCTGAAGGATTTTTCTCTTTGTTCACAAAAATGTTGTCTCAGGACAACGATTTTTCCTCAAATGCTTTTCATCCACTTCCATAGCACTGCTGGGAAATTCTGCAATGTCTTTTTAAGTAACATGCTGTAACTCTCATTGATACTGTTGAGTGTAGGGCCCCTACGGCCCCAGTTTCTCAATCTCAGGGGCTTTGTACCAAAACCAGGCCTTGAAGTCAGACCTGAAGTACTTTTTTACAGTGTCTTGCATCACTTGTTATCTGTGAGGAGGAGGGTTGGTAGTATGGGTAGGACTCAGATAAGTTTGTTGCTGTGGCCATAAACCCACCTGTTCTTAGCAAATTCCCTAATGCTTATCCCAGCAGAAATGCCCACTGCCTGTGTGCAGCACATATTCTCATTTCACCCACTCCCATGTACCTACCCCCTACAGACTAAAAACTGTCTGGTCTCTTGCTGCTTCTCTGGTCCTCACTCTGGAATGCTGGAGATGGGGATGGCAGGAATACTGACGGGGAGTAATTTTTTCTGTGGTCTTGAAGTGTTGCTTCTCCCTTACCAGGGAGGGCTGCTAGCAGTTGTTAGCCTTCCCCTGGTAGGTTTTGAGCTTTGTACATTCACATTCACAAATGTCACTGTGCCACGTGACTGTAACTACAGAACGAATACTTCTGACTATATGTTCTCATGTTATGTGTTTCAGCAGCATAACCTTGAAATTAGGACAGCTTTTGTAGACACACTACTCATCTAGTGAGTGGGATCGTACTTTGTCTTCCAGGAAATTGGCACTGCAGTTAAAAAGTAGATTTTATTGCACATTCAGTTGCTATTATGACTGCCTGAATGCAGCTCTTGGTTTGATGGGAAAGAAGCAGAAATGCCTATTTGCAGTACTTACCTGAATCTGGGATTGAATTATTTTCTACTTCTGGTGCTGGTGTTTACCTTGGCATCTTTCTGGTCAGGCAAAAGGAAGTCAACTCACTGAATGTAAGATGCCATCTGCTCCTGTTTCTCCACTTAGAAGGAAGGTTATTGAAGGGAATAACATTTCAAGTTGAGTGGGACCTATGCTAAGGAAAGCACTGCATCCTTTCATCTGATCAGGAAAGGTGTTGGGAAATACTGGGTGTGTCTTTGATCTGTTTCCCAAGAGCTCAGCCCAGTCATCTGCACATGGGTGGAGAGGCAAGA
The DNA here is from genome assembly GCA_013400775.1 of Chaetops frenatus. Lineage (NCBI taxonomy): Eukaryota > Metazoa > Chordata > Aves > Passeriformes > Picathartidae > Chaetops > Chaetops frenatus. The sequence continues at coordinate 227,854 of VZTR01032445.1, read as the reverse complement.
GGTTCCAGCTGCAGCCCAAACCAACCCTCCTTAAGATGTGGGTGACTGGAGGCTGATATTTGCTTTTCCTTTTGATGTGGAGGCCACAAACAGTTCTTTAAGTGATTTTGACATTTATTATTAATATTGCCAGTGCTTTACATTGCTTTTCCCCCCTCTTTTCTCTGTTTGTCTCGTTCTCCAGTCCAGTAATGGTAGGCTCCATGTGTTGCAGGTCACATGATCGCATGACACATGTGTCTGTATATATGTGAGCTGCCTGGGGACTCTGCTCAGACTGCGTTGAACTTCTCTCTTCAGAGCCACCCGTCATTTTAGAGAAGTCACCTGCCACCATGATGCCTGGGGGCTTATCTGACACCAAGGCTCCTACTCCAGAAGTTCAGCAGATTGTTAACCAGGTGAGTTGCACCCTGTCTGTAGATTAAGTTACTTGTGTGCAAAGAGGCCATTTGTGAAGCTTGTGTAAAGGGAGACTGAACCAGGATTTAAACTGAAGAAGCTCATGCTGAAAGTGGGAATCCCCTTGACTGGCAGTGTTTTCTCAGCATTCTGTGTAGGAAGTATCTTGGTAAGACTGAGACAAACCACTTCTCTGTCTCCTCTTTGTCCATGGCCAGGCATGGCACAGTTAATGTCTGTGTGAAGTTCTAAGCCCAGCTCTGCTGTGCCAGCAGTGAGGTCACTTGTTGGAAATGAGAGGTGGTATATTGGAAGGGAAAAGGTTCTACCTGGTAGAATTCATTCCTCAGGGAAGGACTGCATAGGACAAACCACATGCTAGTATGTAGTAAAGAACTATATATGCGGGACAAAGGTATTTTTAAACTGTGTGTTCCCTGCTGGCATTAAGTGTTTTCTGGAGTCACAGCTGTGATGCAGGGGCTGCTGGTGGGGCAAGGTGAGCTTGGCACAAGGCAGGCAGTGAGTGAGCCCAGTTGCCAGGTTAGGCAGTGGTCCTGTCCCGGAGCAGCTGTGTGAGCAGCACCTCTGCAGATCTTCTAATGCCCTGCAGTGCAGCAGCTCTTTTTAAAGAAAGTATAAAATGCACCCTGAGGAATGAAAGGGGAACAACACGGCATGGGAAAACTCCCACTTTATGTTCCCACCCACCCAATCGTCTTCACCCTTCCGGCTCTGAAAGATGAGCTCTTCTCTCTTTGGCAACTGCACTCAGGTGCTCTTTGAGGAAACAGAAATAGGAAGTAGCGGGGCTGAACACGTTGGCCAATACTGCTGCACACTCGCTGTATGTGATGTGCATGGCTCCCAGCTCTCTCCTTTGCTGTGCCACCGAGGACAGAGTTTGCACCTACATCCTTCCACATCTCCCGTGATCTTGCAAGCTGAGACCAGGCAGCCCAGTACTTTGACAGGGCTCTTTTCCATAGTCCACAGGTGGAAGGCATGACATTTAACATCCAGTTTACTGATTCGAAGATATTCCATGTTACAGGAAGCATCTGATTTAGCAGAGTGATACAAATACACTGGTAACTTGATACAGGTCTAAGTTACTCTTAGCAAAATGTAGCGACTGCAGTCCCAGTTCCCTGAGGACACCAATGTTGTACAGACCCTGGTCTGTACAACAAGCTCCGTGTCAGGAGACTGGGCAGTCTCAGTCACTGGGAAGGGGGATGTGGGTTAAAGTCAGCTCTAGCCAAAATTCTTTTGTCCACTGTTTAGTTTTTATACTCAGGGTTGGGCAGAGCCACGTGTTCACCCATGCCTGTCTGGGTAACTCAGGGGTGTGTTCACATTATTTTAATGAAGGGGAGTTACACTGCCACATGATCCCCTCCACTGACAGAGCTATTTACCAAAAACACCCTGTGGTCAACCTTTGTGTTGAGATAAAGTCAGCTTATTTGCAAAAGCTGTGATGAGTCACACCGTGTATTATTCCCTGAGCTTCATGGGTGGCACATCACCCTCCCCAGCTCCTCCGAGCCTTCTTCCATTGCAGGGCTTTATTGGTCAGTCACAGCTGGGGTCACCAGAGCTGGGGTGTCGTTCATAAGGGAGGGCTGGATTTTGGGGTAACAGGTTAGTCAGATGATTTACTGCAGAGCAGAAAGAGAAATGGATGATCTACAGTTGTTTTAGGGACACTGACTGAATTATTTGGGAGCAGTATTACTGTTCCTTCTATGCTGGCAGCAATGTTTGACGGAGCAGCACTTCCAGAGATCAGAAATTCCCTTTTACCTATGGAGGGGAGACCCTAGCAAGGGACTAGTAGCACCTTTGTGTATTTGCCATTCTTGTTTCCTCATGTTTAAGATGGAGCCAGCTGAGGGCTGTGAAATTTGATTAATGAGTCTGTGAAATGCCTCAAGCACCCAAGCCAGATACTGAGCTTCGTTTTCAATGCAGGGCTGTTATCTGTGGGTCATCAGAAGTCTTGCAGTGTGTATTGGAGGTGATACCACAGCACTTGGGTGTCACTGAGCAAACAGGCAGTAAAAAATGTGAATGCTGGTTTCAGGCAGTGCTAATGCTCCCAGAGTACAGGGCAGAGTTTCTGTTTGATTCCAGAAAAGGACTGATCCTAATTTTAGTGTTTTTTTTGTTCTCAGTAGCTTCAGGAAAATGAAAATAGATTCTTCTTTGCTCTTTATTTTCTGCAAGGTGAAATTTCTGCCCTGTGCTGAGAGCAGGAGAGAGAACTCTTCTTGGTCATTTCCCCCTTTGTAGAGGCTTTGGTATAGTTCTCTAAGGAAAATATTCTTATGGAAACTTTATGTAGGGGGAATCCTGCTATGCTTCCAGCATAAGTGTCACCCTTTCATGAAGCAATTCTGTGGGATTTTCTGCTCTTCTGAGCTGAGAAGCAATTCCTGTGATTTCAGTGAGGCTGTGAAGAGGATCTGCAGATCTTGGGATGCTCAAGGTCTGTCTGCTCTTGGGATTACATAATTATTTACTTACACCTGTGCCTTGTCTCTAGCCATCATTAGTGAGCTGGTTAGTCTCCTTGTTTACAGCTGTTGCCCAAAACCAAGAATGTTTTGGGTTTAGGATGCTGTTAGATAAGAGCTTAGGAATGTTATATTTTTTCACCTGAGGATTAAGGAGCTGTTTGCCTGCTTGATTTTACTGAAGGCTGTCTGTAAATAACAAATAGGGGACATAGTGGCCAAAGGATAGAGACCAAAACTGGAGAGAAGTGGCTTTGCTTTGTTTTGTTTTGAGAGAGGAATATGATGCACCAAAAGTTGCCACTTAGGAGCATTCTAGGAGGCCCCTGCCCCAGTCAGCTGGAAGGGTGTTGGGAATTAAAATTTCCCTGGTTTGCTACAGTTAGCAGCTCCTAATCTGACAGTATAGTTGTCATTTCCTGGTGATAGAAAGCCTGTGGAAGCTGCTCAGCAGAAGAGCAGAGTAAGAGATCATAAGGAAGCTGAATAGGATGATAATTTCTGTCTCTCTGGAAACAATCTGGATGTTCCTTGGGTGCTTTCTGTGGCCTTCCTGCTAGGAAGGAATGTCATGGGAGTGGCAGCCAGCTGTAGGTGCACATGCTGAGGAACTAAATTAATTCAGTGCATTCCTGTGAAACAGGTGGGTGGTGAGAAGTGCTGAGGTGCTGCTGGCCCTGCCCAGGGCTTCCTGAGCAGGCTGACACTGCCACTGCTCCTCTGCCCAAATTCAGTAGTGCATCTGATCATCAGCGTGGGTGTCATGTGCAGAGGGGCACTGTGTCACCCAGCCTAGGAAAGATTGTCTCTGCTTTCCCTGTGGTGGTCCCACAGTGATCATGAAATGGGGGAAGTTTTTAATTCTTGGAGAAGTGAGGAAGGGCAACAGCAAAACCACTGCCTTGGACTTCTGGAGGGAAGACTTTGGCCTGTTTGGTAGAGTGGTTGAAAGAGTCCCTTGGGAGGCAGTCCTGAAGGGCAAAGAGATCCAGGAAGGCTGGGCATCCTTCAAGAAGGAAACCCTAAATGTGCCAAGAGCAGGGTGTCCCCATGTGCCATAAAACAAGGTGGTGGGTAAGAAGACTGGATTGGCTGAACAGAGAGTTTTGGCTGGAACCCAGGGTAAAAAATAGAGTTTATGGGATTTGGAAGATAGGGCAGGCAACTCAGGAGGATTACAAAGGTGGTGCGAGGTAATGCAGAGAGAAAGTTAGAAAGGCAAAACCCCTATTAGAACTTAACTCTGGCCACTACCAGAAGATGTGACAAAAGTATTCTTATGAATACATCAGCAACAAAAAGAGGGCTAAGGAGAATCTCCATCACTTGCTGGATGTTGGGGAAAGCATTGCCACAAAAAAATAAAGAAAAGGCTGAGGTACTTAATGCCTTCTTAGCCTCAGTCATTAATAGAGCAGTTGTCCTAGGGGAACCAGCTCCCTCAGCTGGAAGACAGAGACAAGGAGCGGAATGAAGCTCCCACAATCCAGCAGGAAAGTTATTGACCTGCTTCTCCACTTAAACATGTGTAAATCTATGGGCCTGGATGGAATCCACCTGAAGGTGCAGAGGGAGCTCATGGAAGAGCTCTCCGAGCTACTGTCCATGATTTACCAGTGGTCCTAGTGAAGCAGGGAGGTCTCACACAACTGGAGTTTGGCTCATGTGCTGCGCCTCTAAAAGAACATCTACAAGAATGGCAGGAAGGAGGACTCAGGGAACTACAGACCTGTCAGACTGACCTCACTGTTGGGGAAGGTCATGGAACAGCTCATCCTGAGTGCCATCACACAGCCTGTGCAGGGAAACCAGGGATTCAAGCCCAGCCAGGATGGGCTCATGCAGGGCAGGTTCATGCAAGGCAGGTTCTGCTTGACCAGCCTGATCTCTTTGCATGACCGGGTGACCTGCCTAGTAGATGAGGGAAAGGCTGTGGATGTTGTCTCCCTGGACCTTAGTAAAGCCTCTGACACCAATTCCTGCAGCATTCCCTGAAGAAGCCTGGACAGGTGCTCTGCTCACTGGGTGAAAAACTGGCTGGATGGCTGGGCCCAGGGAGAGGTGGTAAATGGAGTTACATCCAGCTGGGCAGAGGTGGTGCACCCAGGGCTCAGTCTTGGGGCCAGTCCTGTTTATTATCTTTACTGATGATTTGAACAAGGGGTTCGAGGGTGCCCTCAGTCATTTTGTGGACTCTCATTAAGGAAGTATGTTTGAAAGGATGGAAATTGGAGTGGTATATGTGAAAAAAATCCCTATGTATCAACCTGCCAATCATTCTTCCCTTTCTTTTTACAGGTGAAGTCACAGTTTGAAAGCCAGGCAAACATGAACTGTGTTGTCTTTAGAGCCATAGCATATAAGACTCAAGTGGTTGCTGGGACAATGTACTTTATTAAGGTTTGTATATATTGTAGGAGGGAGTGTTTTGGAATTAAATGATACAGGTGACTTGCAGAGTGGCTCACAGCTAGCAAGAGAAGCAAACATCATAGGAAACAGTCTGATGTGAGTAGTAGAAGTGGGGACTACCTCCAAATGCTTATAAAATTCCTCTGTTTGGCACTACTTGTAAGCAGGAATATAACTATTATAAAATGTGCCCTTTGTTTATTCAGATGTGACTAGTAAGCTTCTTGGGATCATCCCCTGCAAGGACTATAGATTGCCTTCCCAACTCAAATTATTTCAACAAGTCATAACTGGTGTCCTGTTTCCTTTCAAGGCAAAGTAGTGTCTATGTCCTTCAGCTGTGTTTGTTGGGATGAAATTGAAGTCAGCTTGAGGAACTGGTGCAGAGATAGAGTAAATTTTGTAATGCACTGCAAGCAGTTGTGTTGATGTTTTGGTTCTGTGTCAGGTGCTGCAGAGGTACAGCCTGCCTGCTGGTTCTTTCAGTATTTTCAAAACCCCTTCTCTGCTGCAGAAGAAAAATGGGTCATGCTTGATTTGGAGCCCTCTGATAGCACCATTCATCCTCTCCTGAAAAACCTGACCAATGGATGTGAGCAAGTGGCACAGAAGAAATGGCTGGGTGTATTTTGCATCTGAAGGCCAGCAAGCTCTGCTGAGCAGCAGGTTGGCCTTCTGGAGCAGAGCAGGCCTGGCCTGTGACTGCTGTGTGTGAAACCCAGTGTGTGTGTGGACATGTGCCTGGCAGGACACGCTCCCTTGACAAGGGAATTGGAAGAATTCTTTTATTAGAGAAATTGGCCTGTAATGCTTGGGGAGAGTAATTCTGCAGAGAGACCCTGTGAGCATTAGCTCCACGCTTCTCATATTCGGTTGATCTCAGGAAGGACAGATGATGCCAAACCTTCTACTTTCCCAAGTGCTTCCTTAAAAGAACTCTTAACTCAGAAATGAAGATTGATGTGTTACTGTCCATTTGTACACTGAAAATGGATGATTAGCCTCTTCTTTCCCAATTTTACCAGTGATGGAAAACAGTTCCTCATTTTAGCATTAACTGGAACAAACTCTGCCACAAGACTCATTCTTTTATATTTCTGAATCTTCCAGTTCACTGACGTTTTACCAGCAGACTTACAGCTGAGATGCAACACAGACCAAGCATAGTGCCACACTGCAGTTACCAGAAAGCATGGCAAAACCTCTTGGAGCCTAAGGCATTAAAGTTTCTGTGTTCCTAACTGAGGGCGAGTTTAGCACCTGTTGTGTTTAGCTCTGTAAGAATGGAATTTTAAAGCTTCCTAACAAGTCTTTATTGAGGACTTTCTAGGGAGGAAGATTAATTCCTTTGGAAGAGTATTTATTCCAGGCACTCCTATGCACTCCCAAAAGCACCAGGATGTGCCAGGTTCTCTGTTCAGGCACTGATGTGTTTGGAGTAACTCTGCAGACCAGGGATCCTGCCTTTCAGGTTGTCATTGCTTCTCAGGACCATGTGCTGGTCTTTCTGTATTAGACCTCAAGGAGCTGACATGGTGTCTGCACCACCTTGTCCCACCCCTGAGTTATGGAGGCTTCCTCATTGTCCCTTGTCTCCTACAAGTGTGTCAGGAAGCTGTGAGCAGATGTGCCGGCATCTTGGTGACTGAAATAGGACACCACCAAAACCTTTCTCTGTTGTGTCTTCTGGTGCTTCCACACCCAAGCAGTTCTGCTCATTTTCCCTTCACCTGTGTAGCGGGTTGATCTTTCAAACCACCACAAACTGAGTTTTCTATAGGTGTAGACAGTTATTGCCACCAGTTACTATCCAGACTTGGATAGGAGCTGTTGAAGTAAATATGAAGATACATCCAAAATTAAGCTCCTAAGAAAAAGTTCTTTCAAGAATGTAAGAAAAGCCTTTTGTTTGAACCTGTGATCCTCACTTCCCCACTCTTTTGGTTTCTAGGTTCAAGTTTCCAATGCCGAATATGTCCACTTAAAGGTGTTTCAGAGTCTTCCTCATGAGAACCAAGGTCCCAGCCTTGTTGGTTTTCAGACTGGCAAAACCAGAGATGATCCTCTGACCTACTTCTGAGATATGATGAGGTGCAGTGCCTCACCTCTGCAAGTCCTATGGGGGTTCTGCCTGTGACAGTAAATAAAACAAGTTTGGAAAGCTATTGTCCATATTTTCTTTTTGCTGCTGATATACCTGCAGAAGTCTTTCTTGTTATCTTTCATGTCTGTCACAAGATTAAAATAAAGTATTTCTAACTAAAATATAGAATAAACACAAGGTTATCTGGAATATAAAAATCACTTAAGGAAGAAAAGCTGAGCAATATAATAATCAAGAGAGAAAACCAGTGAAAAGAACACTAAAACACCAGTCAAAGAGGCCATCTTACGTCAAAAGAAATTTTTATTGTTATAAATGCAGAAATGCTTGTCCAGCTTAAGTTCCTTTCCAGGACTTTTCCATAGGATCGAGAACTTAAGCAAGGTATTTTACACTCAAACACCCTCTACGGGACATTACATGCTACTGCTGCAAGAGGATGAGCATGATTACCAAGGCAGTGTTTGTTTCAAACTACTGTAAGCCTCTTTCTCTTCCTTGAAAAATTGCTTCTGCTCGAGTCTCTCGTCAGGTCTTTGCCCATAAAATACAAAGTACAATTTAAATCTACCCATATATTCACAGTTGCAAAACAGCACAGAAAAGACTGAGGCTTTCCTCTTGTTCCTTGCTGCAAATATATGAGTGCTGCTGTCATTCCCCTTCTGATTTCAAGACCCAGGAAGTCCACAAACAGGACTCAGCCACAGTATTCTGGTTAAGTTGCACTAAAGCCTAGGTTAAGTTGCAATAATAGTTTGGTTTACATTAGTGCAGGTAATAGAAGAGCCCTGTGACTCTCAGATTTGGAGATAGCAGAGAAAGGGAGTGGCATAAAAGAAACTGATTTTTTTCCACCATGATGTTAAATAAAAAAGACACTTTTTTCTGCCTTCATAGGCACAGGAATCAACATTTTGCAGCCTGTAGGAAGTGCACATAAGAACCAGCTAGGGAAACAGCCAAGAAGGTTGCTAGAAAAAAGCCAGTTCATCATGCTTTGTCTTGCTGCCCTGGTAACTGTGGAGGCTCAGCTGCTCATTCTCATGGGGGAGGCTCTTGAACACCCGCAGGTGCATGAACTCCTCATTCCCAACATGGACCTGCAAAGCACAAAAATCCAGTGAGATCCCTGCAGGGGGAGCAGCCTGCAGCAGGAGGGGTGGTGGAGGCTGGGCTGGTTTGAGGATGGAGCAGCAGGCAGGCCGTAAGAAAAACCATCACCTCACAAAGTCTGGGCTTGTTTTAAACCAGACTAGGCGCCATGACTTTGCAGAAATACCACCTCATCTTCCCATGAAAATGGATAAAGGAGGATCTCTCTATTTAACAGATAGGGAGAAGGGCTGGGAGGTGGATATTTGTGGTTTTTTTTAATGCATAGGTTTTTTTCTTATTAAGGCCAAATCATAAGCATTCTCCTCTAGATAAGAAAGAAAAAACCCCCACTATTCCAAAGATTATACACATTAATATAAAAAAAACAACCTAGCGTCCTCTACCTTGATGAAGTAGTTTGTTCCAGCAACCAACTGAGTTTTAAACTCCACTGCAGTGAAGACATCAAAGGTTTTCCCTTCTTTTTCTTCTAGCTGAGCTTTTACCTTTAAGGAAACAACAGGTTCTTTAAGACTGATGCAAGATTCAAGTATTTAGGACTTAAGGCTTACAGGTCACTGCTGGTGAATTCCCAGACACAGAGTTCCCGCTTTTCCAAGACATTAAAAGATCAAAATGAATCATGTTAAGTTTTGTGTGAAAGCAGGATCAGGAATCTAGGGAGGTGGCAAAGCTGAGACCAAGGTGGGAGTCAGCCACTACAGGCTGACATCAAGTCCGGACAACATTTGACAGTTCTTTCATCATGTCTGCTGGAATCTGTGTTTTCAAACTGCGTTGAGCAAAACAGTGCTCAACAACTCAAAATAACCTGTCCTCTAACCTAGAGGGAGCCATGAACTCCTGAGATGCAGCTCTTCTCTCCTGCATTGGCCCCTCTAGAATATTGTGTCTATGGAAAATTCTTGGTCAGGAAAGCAGAATATTTCAGCCTTTGTTTTGCAGGGCAAGATGAGTTAGTCTTGGAGTCCTTGTCTGCTCCAGGCTGCACTTCCTGCACTGCATCATTGCATAGCCCTCCCTTCACTCCCAGGGCAATGAGTAGATTCTCCAGTTACATGGTGTACTTTTCCTTCTTCCTAAATTCAAGCGAAGTAGACAAACCTGCTTTCCATCCTAAATCCCACATGCTTCCATGGGGAAAAACAAGTGCCAATTTGCCACTGCTCAGGTGCTGTAGGTGAAGCAGGAACAGAAACAATTCCTGCAACAGGGTATGTTCTCCCACCTCTCCAACTCCCAGGACTCTGGTGCCTTTCCAGTGACCATCCTGTGCCTGGGAGCTGTGTCCATGATTTTCATCTTCTCTCAGAGGCCATACCTCTACATTTGCTCCAGGCTATGAGCAGTACATCACAAGCATTATAATGATGTTTGGACACTTTTCTGTTTGTTTTTTTGCCATATGGAAATCCAAGCTGCATTCTAAGATGCACAGCCCCAGAAAGCACCATGATTCAGTCCTACCTCCTCCCCTTCTCCTGAGCCAGATGTTGGAGCAAGTGGTTTCCGTTTTCATCTCCAGAACTACTTTTACAAATTTTAAGCAGCAGGGCAGACATAAGTCTCCTGCTGACCCTATCCTGTCCTGTGCTCATTTAGCAATCCTAGGCACTGTGTCATGTTGGTTTCTGAAGTCTCTAAATCAGCCCAGACCACAACATTTTGTACTTCCACCAGTGAGCTGAACACTGGGCCCTGGGTGCAGACAGCTCAGAGTCAGGCAGCTGCAAACTTGTCAGGCGGCTACCACGTCTGGCAGTGAGTCACCACAGCATGTGACAAACGAGCATCCCGAGTCAGTGCAGAGAGGAAGATCCCAGACAGAAATACTCTCCCAAAGACCTGGTTCTTGATCTCAGTCTGGATCTGGGAGTCCTGGAGGACAGGTGCAGCACTATGTCCTAGTGGTACCAAAGTTAATGGCATACTGGGCTGCATCAGTAGGAACCTAGCTAGAAGATAGGAGAGTCATTATTGCCCTTTACTTGGCCCTTGTTGGAAAATGTGGAATCCTGTATCCAGTTTTCGGCCCCCAGTACAAGACAGGCACCAATAAACTGCAGTGGACTCAGTAAAGGGCTGCCAGGAGCACTCCATGAGCACACCAGGATGGCTGGAGCACTACTGCTGTGACGAAAGGGAGAAAATGAGCTTGCTCAGCCCAGGGAAGAGTGGGTTTTGAGGAAAACTTCCCAGTACCCAGGCTCTTTCCAGAGAGGTGATGGCAGAAGAATGAGACACAATGGTCATAAACTGAAATTGGAGGTTCAGAATGGATATAAGGAGAAACACTTCCCCTGAGGACATTCCTGCAGTACAGCAGGAGTGATCAGAGAAGCTGGGGAGCTTCCATCCTTGGAAGTTTTCAAGCCCTGACAGGACAAAGCTCCAAGCAGCCTGAGGATGCTGACCCGTGCTCAGACAGGAGGTGCAGTCTTTTCCCACCCAAACAATCCATGATTCAGTCGCAGGGCTGGAAATGATCATGCCCTCAAGGCTCTCCAACTGCCCTGTTTGCCATGCACTCCCAGAGCACTCAACTAAAAAGCAGATGGTTCAGAATCATCCTGAACAAGCTCTGCCACAGTTACCAGTGAGAAGCCACAGCTGAACAGGCCTGGGTGGAAATCCCTGCTGCGAGGAAGCTGTTCCTATGGGATTCTTAAGCCAGACACCACCAAAGGAAGCCTTCCTGCCCTGTGTAACACTACACCTGCTCTGGGTCACAAAACCGAACAACATTTGGCCATCTCAAGGATTCTTACAAAACTGTAAAATGAAGGCAAGAACTGGTAAAGCACGAACAGAGAGTATGTTTATGGCAAGCAAACTGGAAGGCTCTAATAAATCTCCACAAAGATCTGACTTTAAGCAAATTAAACAAATTGAGAAGGCTACCTTAAATTAACAAAACTAATGTTTTCTCCAGCAGTGTCCAGATGAGGATATGAGTGCATGGGCAAGTTTCAAGTTTGGGTTTTTCCCCCTGTATTTCATTAAATGAAGTAATTTAAACTGGCAGTCAAAACAAGCTGGATAAACTTGGAAGTATTTAGGTGATTTAAATGAAAACATGAGATTTTTGGTTAATTCTGAATCCAACAGGGTTTTGTTTTTTGATTACCAAACCATTCTAGTCTGCTACAGAACAGAAAGTCAGGATTTCAAACCCAGTTTTAAGCCCAGGTTAACTGCATATCTGCATTGCCTTTAACATGACATGTAGGCCTTTTCAGGTCGAAGCAATAATTATGACTCTCAGCAATTCTCAATCATGTGCTTATTACTGCAAACTCAGGCTGGTGCTTTGGAAATGCACATCTCCCCCTTTTCTTAAAACACAGAATCCTCAGATTGTACAAGCTAAATGTTGATTTCAGTGACCGCTGTGCCTTTGGATGCTCTGTACCTGTTTGGGAACTGCTCCTGCCTGGGGAACAGGCCCAGCAATGGCAAAGAGTGTCAGAAGCTGGAGCGTGTCCTTCATCTTCGCTCTCTAGTTTACCACATCCTAGCCCACAAAACCAAAAAGCAGAAGGAACTTGAGTTTCCGTGAAAAAGGGAAGAACATGTGCTTTGAAAGAAAGTTGCACACTGGTATTTTTAGAGTAAAAGCATGTGCTCCAATAACACGAATGGTAATCTAAGGTATTGTAAGTAGTATCAGGATTTGGAGCTGGCAGTGGTTGGAACTGAATTCTGTGTTGGGGAAAAGCAGAAGCAGCGAAGAAGCTTTCTTGCTTATTTCCCGTCTCGCCCCCTCAAAAAAACAATCAATACCACCACCCACCCACCACCCCCCCTCAGAAGACAACAAAAAACTAAATCCCCAAACGTATGCACAAGGTTCAGATTTTATTAGAAACGCCGGAGCTCATTCCCCGCGCACCCAGCGCTGCCCACGGTCCCTCTGGAGTCAACAGGGCCACACCAGGGGGGCACAGGGAAGGAGAGCTCCGGGAGCCGGTGACTGCTCCGTGCATTCCCCATTCCCTTCGCCTTTTACACCGAGGGCCGCGGGCGGTGTCTCGGCGCTCGGCCGCGCAGAGCAATGGGCGAGCACAGCCTGGGCCCCGGACAGGCCCTGCACGGGCCTTTCCCCCGCCTGCGGGACCCTCCCGGGATGCGCCCCGGCCCCTCACCTGCTCCACGATCCGCTGCGTCTCGTCCGTGGCCGGCCGGGTCGCCGAGGGAGCCCCGCACAACATGGTGGTACCGCTTCGGTCCTCCCAGCTCCGCTCCGGGCCGATCCTGCCCCTCAGGCGGGGCCAGGCCCGGGGCTGGAACCCACCACGGGCGGATGTTCGGCGGGCGGGAGCGGCCGGGCCTGGCACCGCCCAGCCGGGCGGGCCTTAGCGCGGCCCAGCGGGACCAGCGCTGCGCAGGTCTGGCGGGGGCATCGCGCCCTGACGGCCGATTGAAGACAAAAGCAGCCCAAAACGACACTTGCAGTGAAGGTTTCCGGCAGAATTTATTCTGCGCCCTGGAGAGAAGGGCTGCAGCCGCTCCTCAGCGAGCGGCGCCTCCGTGTCAGCCCTGCGTGAGGACAGGGCTTCCCTCAGCCGCTGCCTTTTCCCTTCCCGTGTGTCATCTTTCCCAGCAGCGGCATGTTCGCTTTTGCCGCGTGGAAAGTTCCATCTCCAGACTCCCTCGTTCACCACGCTCATCATTCCCTCTCCCAGGCTGACTGTGCCACTCCTCAGCCGGCAAGCTGAAGGCAATGGTGAATTATCCAGCCTCTGGGAAATCCCTAGGGAGATTTCAGTCTCAGTGTTCAGGTCTTTACCTACATTTCCCCACATTTTAAACATCCAGACTCTTGCAAAACCAACAACAAACACCTACCTTCCTCTTCCTGCTTTGCAGTACCCCTTGGTAAAGTTGGTCAATATAAACCTGAATTTAACAGCAGCAGGTATTGCAAACTGACCAGAGCTCATGGACTGACAAGGAGTACACAGTGAGAAGAATGAAATATAACAGGGAAGGTTTTCTTTCCTCTGGTATCATCTATAAATAAATTCTCTGCTGGGGCTTTGGGTAGGCAGAGTCCTGTCAGGTTTGTGAGGAGACAGGGGATGAAGGGTTGGGTTTTTACTGGGATGGCCCCCTAGTTTTCCAGTGGAAATCCCACCAGAGAGGTGTTACACTGTTGTTGCTTCACTACTGGATGGTTCAGGAAACCCCACTCTGGGGTAAGGCTTTCCAGTGGGTTTTTGAGCCATGGTGGGTGGGATGAGGCAGCCATTCATGTCAGTATCTCCCGGTAGGAAATGTCAGTGGAAGTTCTCAGGCTTGTGCTTTCAACAGAATAATGTTCCCCAGTGTGTCTTCATCAGGTGTGACAAACCGACAGGCTTTTGGACAGGTGCCTGACCAAGCCTTCTCCTGGACTTGACAGGGTGAGAACATATCCCCCCCTCCATGCATGGGAAAAAGTGTTTGGTTACAAAGCACCTTCCCAAAGGGGTCCTTTTTTACTGACCTTCCCTTGTGTTCAGCGTGCGTCACTGCTCTCAGCTGCAGCAGAAGCTCTCACACAGCATTGGACCTGGAGGCCTAGGGATCCAGGTATGAGAGCAGGGACGGTGGGTGGGGCTTCCCCGGCAAATGCAGCACAGTTGGCCATGCTAAAAAATGATTGCAGCTCTAGGAGACTCATTGTGTGCCAGGGTAAAAATTCCTTTTAAGTAAATGTAAAGAATGAAAAACACCCAAGGAATGAAAAGCACCCAAATGTCAACATTATCTACTGTATACATAGCTAGTGAATATTGCTCTCCAAACAAGGCAGCTGATGGTGACTTTCTGTTTCTTACATTGCCTGTGTTTGTACACAGTCTTTGGTTTGTAAATTGCGTCGTTTTCATTTCACTTATCAAACTTGTACATGTTTCAGTGTTGTCAGCTTCACTTCAAGGGTTACTGGGCTGGGTTTGCTCCAATAGGAATGATTCACTAGCACTAAAACTACTTGACAATTGGAATTTTTGGAAGTGTCAGCCGTAACCAAAATGCTTTTTTTAGCCCTTTCCACTGTCTAGTGCTCATCCCTGTTCGTGCAATTAGACTCCGGAGACCCTGGGCATTAATTTCCTACCCTAAACTGAGCCCACAGGCCACAGTCAGCAGCCTGGGGAAGGGACCTAGGTTTCAGAAGCAGTGAACAGCTCTCGTTCAGTCCAGGGGTACAATGTAGTTTCTGAAATGGGGGCTAGAAGGATTTGTATTTCCAAAATCACCTTTTTTTCCCCCCCCCAACCATCTGTGCCATAGTTTTAATCAAATATTGTCATTTGCAAGCCTTACAATTATACTTGGATTGATTCTTATGTGGTGTAGTTAAAATCTCAGCCCACTCCGAGGGGGATGTAACAGATAACAAAAGGGTTAAAATAATAGTTTTTACATTTGTCTGAATAGCCTGCTTCTTGGGGTTCTGGACTTCCACTTCACTCCTGTAAGTCAAAACTCCTCTTCCTTGTCAACAAGTGGAGGTGGCAAAACAAAGGTTTTATACAGTAATGTCACCTGTAAGTTTTATTTGCCTGCCCTGGCAGAAGAACAACCAAGCAAAAACAGTAACAAGAGAACTGTGGTGTTTTCCCCAATGCATTCGAACACAGTCCTTTTGTCTCTGCTCACACTGAGCTGCAGGCCCATCTACCTTTCTATAGAAGTCTAGACTACCTTCATGCTGAATGAGGAAGGGTACTGACATCTTCCTGACAGACACTTGTTCTTGCACAGGGAATCTGGGAAGAAGGAAATAAATTCTGTAATGTAACCTTAGCCCCTCCCACCAGGCTGTCCAGGGGTGCTTTTTCTGTCACCAAGTTGCAACAAATCTCTCTGCTAATCACTCTCTTCAACTTTTCCAGCATGAATCAAAAAGAACCAGGCATGCCTTGCAAAACCAGGAGCACTTACGTCTGCTTTAGGAAGAGTGGGACAAGAGCAATCAAGTTCTGCTATGCTCTCTGCTGAAGTCCTTACTGCTTTTCTTTAGGTACAGTCCACCATTCTTGCGCAAGGTGCCTTCTCTTTAAAATGGGTAATAACCTAGTAGGTGGCCTCTAGGAGCAAAACTATATCCAGCGCATCCATTTGTCTCTATGTGCGCCCAAGAACCCAGGCCTGAATGTCTTTCTCACCCAGTCACCTACCAGCATACACACTTCAGATACTCACCCACTCTGCCAATCCTACATCTGGGGTCTCTTCCTCCATCCCTAACTCCTCCACTTCTCCTTGTTTCATTTGCTGTGTCAGGCCCACCAGCACCGCCAGGACTGGTGCAATGCTCCGTGTAGGTGTGAGGCAGATTAATATGGCAAAGCACAACACTGACTATGGTGTGAAAGGGTTAGCCATGTATGCCTTGTGGGATAGTACAGCAGCAACACTTGGTTAAGCGTACAACTACTAGCGACATAATCAATCAGGGATACATCTCATTGTGCTCTTGCAGCGTTCTCCGGGAGGGATTTACAAGCTGTTCTCCCCCTCCACCAAAGCAGGCAGGCTGGAGGTAAAGCTACTCCAGCTAGAGGAAACCAGTAGGAACCTAAGTAGCTTGGTCTAGTGCAATGGAGTCTATGGAGAGTATTGTCCAATATTTCCTGTTGGGCAGAAAGGAAAGACTGGGACATTACTAAATATAAATAGCAGGGCGCTCTGTCACATTAAATACTTTACATGTTCACACCCTTGGCTGTACACAGCATGCAGGATATTGGGGGCTTTTTTATTTTCCCCATGACTGTGCTTTCCTGAAGTGAAACCGTGTACCTTGCTTTTGTAGAGCTGAGAGTCCTGATGCACATGGTTACAGATCACATATACTGGATAAAGAGGGAATATTATACATAGTGGGAAAGAGGAATATTATACATAAATGTAAAAGCAGGGTATAGTGGAATTGCCTAGTGCCTCCCATAGTCAGCTGAGTTGCAGTCTGGCAGGAAAAGCTTATGGAGGCAAGGCAGCATGCAGACTTCTGCTTAAGCCCCACCAGAGGCGATCTTCTCTTGTCCTTCTGAGATGTCCTGGTTTCAATAAAGCAAATGCAAATTCAATCCAAGGCTCCCCAGACACAGTCCTTCCTCTGGAGGCACATGTGTTACCCTGCCGGTGCTAACATTAAGGTGTGGTGAGGCTGTGTCACAGCGGTGTGTCTTTGTTGCCTTTCCCATTCAGAAGCAAGAGGTGAGCAAGTTCCTCTTGGGGCCTGGTGTACCTTTCATAATCTTCTTTTGTTAGGAATGTACCGTGTTCTCTGTGACAGAGCCACCTCCAGTGCCTATAAAATTTCGGGAGTTAACCGATGGCAGGGAAGGCTCCACCTCAGGGCTTGGTACCTCTTCTTTGTTGTCTCCCACAACTGACTCCTGTGAGCTGGTCTCCGGGCTGGAAGCTGCCTGGAAGCCAGGCTCAGCCCCGAGGGACTCGTTGATCTGCAGGGGAAGCAGGGCCCGGTGCCGCATCAGGCTGTCATCGCTGTTCTGGGCCTCCAGCGAGTTCCTGCGCTTGGCGTTCCTGTTGGCCATGGCGTTCTTCTGCGGCTCCTCGAAGCTCAGCGACAGGGTCACCGTGCCACTGCCAAAGCTGACTTTTTGCTTGCACCCGCGCTGCTGCTGGCGCTGCCGCTCGGCACAGGCTGGTAGAGGAAAAGGGTCCTCGTGGTTGCTCTTGCTGCTGATGGAGGAGGAAGGGGTGGAGCCGGTGGAGCCCCCCAGGCTGTTGGAGCGCTTGCGGGACACGTTGCTCCGTCTCAGCGTGGCCCTGGCAGCCACTTTGAAAGCGTGGGCAGCTGTGCTGCAGCGCACCTCCTCAATTGTGTTGCGGGAGGGCTTGAAGAGGATGATGTAGACTTTGTTGAAGAAGATGCAGGCCAGAAGCCCAAAGCTGGCAGCCAGTATTGCAATCACCTCCACAGCAGACACGAACTTGCCGTACGTGCTGGCATAAGCAGGGATGAAGGAGATCCACACGATGAAGAATATCAACATGCTGAAGGTGATGAACTTGGCCTCATTAAAGTTCTCAGGCAGCTTTCGAGACTTGAAGGCGAAGAAGAAACAGATGGCTGCCAGTAGGCAGGTGTAGCCAATGAGGAAGCCGAGGGCCATCAGGGAGCCTTCATGGCAGGTGATGAAGATGATCTCATCCTCCAGTTCATGGTTTCGGTAACTGGATGGTGGGGCCGTATAGAGCCAAATCACACAGATGACAATTTGCACAAACGTGCACAAGAAGACCAGGAGGAACTGAAGGTTGAGGCCCCACCACTTTCGGTGGAGACTCGTGGGTATCTTTGCTTCGAAGACGAGCAGGACACGGTTGGTTTTCACCAGGATGCAGGAGATGCAGAGGACAAAGCTGATGCCAAAAGCTGGCTGCCGCAGACGGCAAGTCCAATTCTGGGGCTCGCCAATGAAGAACAATGAGCTGGAGAAGCAGCATAGCAAGGAAAAGAGGAGGAGGTAAGATAGCTCCCGGTTTGTGGCCTTGACGATGGGTGTGTTGCGAAATTTGGTGAAGACTCCAAGAACAAAAGAAGTCAGGAAAATTCCAAGCACAGCAAAGAGAGTTAGAGCAATCCCAAAGGGCTCAGTCCAGGCCAGAAACTCTATCTGCTTGGGGATGCAGGATGTGTGGTTCTCATTGGACCAGTAATCCTCAGGGCATTTGTCACAGGCACTGGCATCTGAAAAAGAAGAGATAAGGAGAGGGAAGGTTTGTCAGAATGAGAGGCTGAAATGTGAGATGACATATATGGCAGCTACACACCGGCCTTCATCTTAAACACTTGGGATGTTCCACTCCAGTGTCTGCAGATGCCCAGAGTCATATATTGCTGTCTCAGAGTTTCTTACACCGAAACAACCAACCTCCCATGGGCTATACAGAAAAACACAAAGCATGCTTGGTTCCAGCTTCAAAGAAGTCCTGCCTCTGCACTCATGTTTTTTGTAATCCATTTCTTGGCAAAACTTTGCAAATTTTGATTGCCATCAGCTCTTACGCAGGCTCTATTTTTCCCTCTTCCTTGTTCCTTCACTTTTATCTTCTACTTCTGTCTGTCTTCATACCTCTCACACTTTTATCATTTGAATATCATGCCTTTTTCTATTACAGAGAAAATTAAAAACGTGCTTGTCTCCATAAATGCTTTGAGAGCCTATTTCATATTCCACAGAGGCAAGTCTTAGTGTTTAAATTGCTCTTACCTGAAGGCAGGCAATGCCCTTGACTCCCAGCACATTCTCATTTCATGTTGGAATGCCAGGGAAAGATGTGTCTTAATGATATCACTCTTCCTACACCCAGCAAATGTCCCACTAATACATGCAAAGGGAAAATTGGTGCCTCCATCTCCTTCCTCTTCATGAAAGTAGTTGTGCCTGCTGTGATGGCGTGGTCGTGCCAATGGCTGTCATGATCAAAAAAGCAAGGACCTGCTCCTTCTGCTCTTCTTCTATGACTCAAATGTGTCTTGTGATCCAGCAGGGAGGGTCATCACTCCTTTGATGGCAGTAGAAAGGGGTTGAGAGTAGAGAGCTGGAGGTCTCAACTTACCTCTGCTTTTGGGATCCCAGCAGGATAGCAAGGGGCTGCAGTGAGTCCACAAACTCCTTTAACAGCAGACACCCTCTGAATTTTGCACCTGAGCACAGACACAGACTCTGACCATAGCTTCCAGAGCAGAGATTGATGCTAATGAGAAAGTCAGGAATGCCCAGCTAATGAGGGCAAATGTTTTCAAGCTCTCTTATTCTTGAGGTGTGGTTGGGGAGAGCATCCATGACCTGATATGACACTGCTTTCCTAAGGACTTTTTGCCTCACCTAAGGTGTTTATTTGAAAATCTGGCACTAGATGCAAAAGCTCAGTCAGGAGCTGTCATCACCAGGTCATTTCATTTACATCCATTCAGCCAATAATTCTTATTTTTCTTGTGCCTTTTACCTGGAAGCTCATTGCAAACTGCAAACTGCAGACAAAGCAGAGCTAATTTCGTGTAGCAGAGTATCCAGCAGTCTCTGCCAGAGAAAGGGGCAACTATTTAGCACTGCACGCTAAAAATACACTTTCACTGCTGTCTTGTGGTGGTTTAGAGACCGTGCTGCCACTGAAGGGAGTAAACCGGGTCTTCCCTCCTCCTGCGAGGCTGCTCATTCTTGCCCCCTCCTTTGTGTTGTTAACACTAGAGGGCACGCAGCTTCTCATTCTAGGTGGAAACTCAGCCTCCCAAGAGCTTGTTTTCAGGAAGACCAAAGACCTAATCCAACTTGCTCTATGGTCGCACAAGTGCCAGCACTGCTTCCGGACAAAGGGTGGAGCAAACAGCTGGGAAAGGATAGATTGCTTCCTGCGGCTGTCTCAGCTGGATGAAACTGGTTGTAAAACTGCTCTCTATGCCTATAAAACTGGCAAGCACAGGAAATAAAGACCATTACTGTCAGCTGAAATTGCAGTAGGAAACTACTAGAGTAGAGTAGAGTCAGAAGACAGTCGCCGCCTCAGCCCCATAAATTTCACCTCCACACCAGAGCTAGGTCCCAAGATTATGTGAAAAACACCAGAAGACCCCTATTACACGTGACCAGAATTGCTTCTATTCAATCTGAAAATGCTGCTTCCAAGCATCCTGTAGTACTGTATGATCATGCTAAAAAAAAAAAAAAATTCTTGTCTGATAGGACACAAATTAGATTATCCCAAAGAACACTTATTCAGTTTTGCAAGCAGTTTACTGAATTGTTCATCTCGGGCAAGGTCTGCAGTGTTTGCTGGGACTAGTGCACTGGAGAGGGTGTGAGGAAGTTGCAGGTGCCCTACAGTGTGGAGAGGACTGATATCCTGAAAGAATTTACTTGCCTTCATTACCCTGGGGATGCCCTGCACTGAGGGAGCACTAGTGGTGTTGGAAATTCAAAATTTTTCAACCATTTCTAAACCTGAGTTTACTTTTTCTATCTCCTCCAGAACCTGAGCGGCTTGATCCAAGCTCCCAATGAAACAAACAAAATGCATGTCCATGGGTGCTTGGTAGGATCCACAGATTCTGATCTTTTGCAGTGCCAGTGATCAACAGAACCTGTAGTCCATAGAGGGAAATATTCGTCTCTGCTTGTGAAATCTGGGATGTAACGGATTTTACTTCTTTGTAAAGCGTGAAATAAGACCCTGACAATATGAGGAAAAGATGGAGGCAGACAGATAACT
Source organism: Chaetops frenatus (assembly GCA_013400775.1). Classification (NCBI taxonomy): domain Eukaryota; kingdom Metazoa; phylum Chordata; class Aves; order Passeriformes; family Picathartidae; genus Chaetops; species Chaetops frenatus. Next base: position 207,061 of record VZTR01032445.1, on the reverse strand, counting down.
ACAGGATTTAGGATGGAGAATCTCTCCCTCTTCCAGGTTTTTGGAGGAAGAAAAGCTACTGCTACAGTGCAATAGAATCTGCTTGTGGCTGACTGAGAGGCTTTCTGTATGCAAGTTATTTTCCAAGTTCTCTGCCTTAATTTTCTTAATGCAGAGCAGAAGGGACAAGCAGGCTGAGCAGTAGACAGGACCTGAGCATCACAGGACTCAACTCCCGTAAGCCTTTCAGAAGTCCCTCAGATTTTCTGTGAAGCCTGGTAAGGCAGGCACCAGCCCAGCACAGCAGAGAAGGGATTTCGGACCAACTGCAGGCTATGCCTGGAGGGCACCGCCCTCAGCAAGGCCCAGAGCAGCTCTGTGGGCGTTACCTGTCTCGTCGCTGTACTCCCCGTCGGGGCAGTCCACGCACTCGAAGCAGCAGGTGGGCTCCCCCTCAATGATGCCCTTCCTCGTGCCCGGCAGGCAGTCCCTGCTGCAATTGGAGAAAGGCACCTGCAAGAAAAGAGCCCCAGCAGGTTAATGGTGCTAGTGCCTTTCTATGGCAAGAGCTTGGGCTTCCTCTAAGTGTTATTGCTTGGTTGGCATGCTGGATGAAGAGCCCCAAATGGTCATCTCTTTCCCCCACAGAATAGACACATTTTGCACAATAGTCCTTCCCCAACCCCCTGCAGTGAGATTTCTTTGAAGGAGCGCATCAAAGGATGGTAAGGAAAATCAGCAGACCTTTGTAATCTCTACTGTGTTGTGGGCATTGCAAACTGGAATGTGACCATTATATACATATCCCAAAACAGTCATTAGATGGTTAAAAGAAAAGACAGTCAATCTCTACTGGCAGGAATTTGAGTCAGCCTTGGAGATGATGGGCCCTGATGTCTGGTCCCCAATCCAATATATTGCATATTGTCTGCTAATAATTTATGGGAATTAAAATGGTTTTCTGAAACTCTCTTCTTCTTTAAGAACACTGAGCATCTAAAGATGTAAATCAGTAGCACTATACAGATCCAAGGGTTTCCAGACCTCTGCTGCTGTAAATGATGTCAGCTGCTGGCTGTGCATTTATGCTGTGCCTGAGCCCACCTGAGCGTCGTCGTGTCCCAGCAGCAAGTGGTTGCATGGGCACACTCACTGCATGCCTGAAGTAACGTATGGACTTCAGCATGATAAATGGAAGCCTGGGCCTTTGTCACACAGTCATGACCCAAGGCTGAGCTCACCTTTTCCCAGCTAAATTAAGGAAAGAGAGTTGACACAGGTCATGGCTTTCTCAGCTCAGGAGAGTTAAACCCACAATTTCCACTGCTAGCAAAGTACCATGATCCATACATACTCAATGGCTGTTCTGTTTGGAAGCCTCCATTCACCTTTTTGGAAGTTTGATGCTAGTTTACCTAAGTGCTGCCAACCTGCTGATCTCCAGGAACCTCCCGTGGTGATGCACTTATGCAATGAGTCCTAGGTATGGTTTGGAAGCTGCCTGTGTGCAGGCATCAACCTTAGCCACAGGGGAAGCAAAGCCCTCAGTTGTTGTAGCATGTTTTTAAGTTCTGTTCATAATTTCTTATGTTACTTGGTTTATCCCTGTTCCCCCCACCCTGTTGGTTTTCCCCTTTGCCTGTCAATCCCTAATCCCTTCCTTTTGGGCAAAGGTGAGTTTACCCCAAAGCCAGCCCTGGTACTGTCAATCCCCTCTTTTCCCCTCCCATTGTTCCTGAAGGTTCTGTGCTCCTTGACACCCCATTTGCCAGTTCAAATTGTACCCCTCCCCTTGAGTTACTACATTGGAGAATGTTCTTGTCCTTTATTCCAAACCTCTCCCTGAGACCTCCCTTGCTTTCCCCTGATTGGACCTGTGTGTGAACCCACCCCTGAAACACGTGCCCCCTAAAACCCTATGCTCCCTATGCTAGCTGGATTCCTGCTGGTCCAGACCCTTCAGCAATAAGCCTGTTGGAACCTGGGATCAAGGATCCCCGCCTCCTCCTTTGCTCTCACTGCAGCTGGACTACTACCTTGCTCATCTGGTGCTGTTCCAGGTCGGCACTGCTGTTACTGAGGGCCAGTGAGCCTGCCGAGGGGCAGCCACTGGTTCTGGGACTTGTCCTCTCGAGGCAGTGCTCTAGCCAGATTGAACAGCTGGAGTGAACTCAGGCTGCTTCACTCAGTAATGGCAGAGATGACTATGCAGAGATGACTGCTCCGTGGCTCAGGTGAGGGCAGGCTCTGTTGCCTGTCACTGAAGCGGAGCTGCAGCACAGTTTGGGAATGCTATTCCTAAGGCGTTCATCAGGATTACATCATTGGTGGAACAGACACATACCTAGGGCAAATCCCTGCAGCTCCCTGCTTGAAGCACTCTTTGCTGTTAGTGCCTATTGCTATAAATACAGTGTTCTATTACTTGGAACAGTCTTTGAGCAGGCAGTGCATCCATCAAGAGAACTTCATCAGTCTAGGCTGTCTTTCCCTAGGCTGCCGCCAGTGATTTTGAACAGGGCTGAATCAAAGGCCTGGCTGAAGTCACACACGGCTTCCCCATTATCTACTAAGCTGATTGAGCTTCCAGGGGGGAAAATTAAATTGGTTTGGCATGATTTTATCTTGACAAATACATGCTGGCTTGTTCTTATCAGTTTATTATCCTCTAAGTGTTTATAAATGGTTTAATTTTTTTACCACGTCTTTTAGGTGACTGAAGCTCAACTCAATTGTGTGTAATTCCCTTGGTTCTCCTATAACTGCTTTAAAAACAGGTATTACGATTACTCTCTAATCCTTTGAGACATCATGCATCCTCCACATTTCTCAAAGATGAATTGCTAGTACTTTTGTGATTGCTTTGGCTGAATTCTAAAGTATTCTGTGTGGAATTTCATCAAGTTCTGCTAAAATGAATCTATCTATCTTACCTACTCTTTAACTCGTTCTTTTGCAAATCTGCCCAGTGCTGAAGTTCCTGTCTTAAAATTGCCTAAATTTAAACTTTTGTTGGGGATGACAAGAGGAACAGTGAGTGAAGTACTGACTACTCTTTTTGAACAGAGCGTTTTATCTGAAAGAAATTAGAAGTGTACAAACTGAAAAAAAAAGACTGCAGCAGACACAGAGATCACAATCCCCTCCACTGCACAAAATGTTCGTGCCCTAGCATTACACTCAGCAACATCCTGCCACATTTTTAAGAGTTTAGGATAGAGAATGAAGTTAAATATTGCACTGCAGGAGAAATTTAGACCAAGAGAACTCAATCACTCAGTTTCAGTAAAAAAACCCAGTAAATCCTAACTGTTGGAAAAAGTGTAACATGCATTTGCAACAATGAGAAGAGATTATAATATCAGGGGTTTTTGAGTTCCACCTGTTTGTCCTTAGAGACTCCAGCTGGGCTTAGAAAAGCTCCGACCTCAGTATTTCTGTGGTAGTGTATGCTCTGTTCAATTCATGTTTCCTTTGGAGTGCTCTGGACTTGAATCAGGAGGGAAGCTGGAGTAAAGGCAAGGCTGAGCTGATGCTGTGTTTTGGGCAAGTGTAGCTAAGGCAGATCTGCCAGCCATTGTGAATAATCACCTGGAAGTGAATTGCCTTGTTCATTAATCAGGTGCTGTTTTAACACATCTAAACATGACAGCAGGGCCTGACAGTGATATTTCTGGGCTAATACTCTACTCCCTGTGTCAATTCCCTGACCACAAACCATATTCCCTCTGGGAGTCAGAGTTTCTGCCTTGCTGGCTGCTGCCAGCTATGACAGCAGTTCATCTGGCTCTTGTCTGGAGATGTCTGCACCATGTTTCCAGCATGTGGGTCAGACACAGCCTGGCTGCTAATGACAATAATTATGCTGAAAAGATTTAACAAATGAAGAACAATGGAGAAGGACTTAGGCCTCACTAAAGTCAATTGATACATCTTGATATCACTACTTCTGAGACTGCAGAAGGACCCTCCAAGAGAAAGTTAGGAGGTGCTGGCATCTACTCTTTGAGCACCACGTCCAAGTTAATCCAGGCAGATTGACAGGGCTTGTTCTGTTGGTTTGCTAGGCAAGGGTGTGAGGAACGCTCTGGGACTTGGTGGGTGAAGCCAGCAGAGAGAGTTGCAAATATAACTGAGAGCAAGAAGAAACACTTCTTGATACAGAGATACTGGGAGTGAAAGAGTTGGCTCTTTTCAGCAATGAAACCACTGAGCTCAGGAAAACTTGATTTAGTCAACAAGGAGACTTGGGTAATGAATTTCTCATCCCTGTTGAAACAGTGGAATAAAATTCTACTCTGTATGCTTGGGCCAGGAAAAAAACGACATAATTTAAAACATTAATATCCAGGGTCAACAAATGTACAAGGGGGAGGTCTGTTATTTCAGTGTAGAAGAAGGGTATGAAAGACTATGGCAGAGACTGTATATACAGTCAGGTTAATGAGACATGGAGCCATAATATGAGGACTGTGCAGGGCTAGTTCAGCTTGTGGACCTGGAAAACATTGCTGTGAGGATTTAAGCACTTACCTCCTTAGAGAATCCACCCCAAAGGATCTTGTTTTCATTGATAAAAAGCCTCTCTCCTTTCTTGGCATAAACGTTGTAGTGCCCAACCTCTTCAAAGACGACTGAGCCATCCTCCGGAGAGAGATGCCAGTTGATTATTGAGTAATTTCCTACCAGGTCCCCAAACTCATCAAAATCCACTTGCTCCCCCATGTTATTGGTGAAATTTAAGTGTCGTAGATGCTTGAGAACCTAGAGAGAGACAGAGAGACACCATGAATGCCTGTGTATTATAACCCTAACTCAGCACACATCTGCTACAGGGACAGAACTGGGAAGAATCACTTTACTACAAACTTTAATCTCTTCAAATCATTTAATCGCAGCAGTAGGAGTTTTCTATCACATGAACACACAGAGCCTGTTCAAACCTTGTAGACAATACCAGGTATCATGGTCCTCAGGGTGGTTGGCAACCCATCTGTAACACTTACTGATGCTACCCCATCATCCATTTAGCATTCCTCTTTGGTACTCTAAGTTACCTCTGCAAGCCCAGAGCTCTTTGTTAGGGCCAGGGAAGTGGCAGCAGCCTCTGATGTGTTTTAGTCACCCATGCATTGCTCTCAGCCTGCTCTTGCAACCACTGTATAAATGCTCTCAGTTGGTATCTCTAGTCTGTGAATGATCAATCACTCAGAAACAGGAGTGCTTGAGAAATAACTCAGACATGACTCTAGATTGAAAACACCCAGGCCCAATGCACTTCAGTAAGAAAACCCCAAGAAATCAAGCTCATTTGCCATATGACCTGGAGAATTCTTGCCACTTCTTTTGGTTTCTCTCTCATGGTTGCATAGTTGAAAGTAACCACATTCTGTCTGTTCCCAGGAGTTCTTCCCTGTAATTTTCACCTCATGCCTTAAAGTATCATATAGAATCATAGAATCATTAAGGGTGAAAAACACCTCCAATATCATCAAGTGTCACCATTAACCCAGCACTGCTGTATTCACCACTAAACCATGTCCCTGGGTGACATCTCCACACATTTTTTGAACACTTCCAGGAATGGTGATTTCACCACTTAACCCTGACAGCCTATTCCATTGCCTGACCACTCTTTCAGTGAAGAAATTTTTCCTCATATTCAATCTAAGCCTTCCCTGGCACAGCTTAAGGCCATTTCCTTTCATCATGTCACTTGTTACCTGTGAGAAAAGACCAACCCGCTTCTTGCCACAACCTCCTTTCAGGGAGTTACAGAGAGTGATAAGGTCCCCCCAAGCCTCCTTTTCTCCAGCTAAACAGGTTTACCCTTCCCTCAGCTGATCCTCATCAGACTTGTTTTCCAGACCCTTCACCTGCTCTGTTGCCCTTCTCTGGATGTGCTCCAGCACATCAATGTCTGTCTTGTAGTGAAGGGCCCAGAACTGGACACACTACTTGAGGTGTGGCCTCAGCAATGCCATGTACAGAGGGATAACCACTGCCTTGGTCCTGCTGGCCACACCATTGCTGATCCAGGCCAGGTGCCATTGGTCTTCTTGGCCACCTGGGCACAACTGGCTCATGTTCAGTTGGCTCTCAACCAGTATGCTGCATGTCCCCCTAATCCAATGGATAACTGCACTTGTAAAGTTCATGATCTAGATAGCCTGACAAGTAGACCTAAGAAACTGCAGCATGAAAGAAAGCCTGTACTGGCAACAGTGATACAATTCATCCACACAGTATTTCTGTTCAAAAGGTAATTGTTGATTTATGCACTTATCAGATTTCTTCCCAAGTTCATCTATGGAAAGGTGAGGTGACTCTGGGAGAACCTGGCTGTCAGCTGCCCCTAGACTGCTGCAGCATAGTTGCTGCTGTGGTTCTACTGCCTGTGACAGTTTGTAACCCCAGTGTCTCTCCCTTTCTCCCTCTCTCTGTCCCTCACCTGTGAGTGCCCAAACATACAACTCTGGATGGCAAAATGTAAGAGAAAACAAAACTAAATCAATTTGTCTGGGCAGGCAGAGTGCTCTTCACCCCACAGACAGAACAGACAATATTGGTTTGATGAGTCGCTTTCATCTGGAAACACAGGGACAGGGGAACAGAATCACTTCATTAATTCCTGTCAGTTTTGCTAAATTGTCTCATTTTTCGCTGTTTCCTTTTGGGATCCTCCTATGTCAAGCTAAAATCCCCAGAGCCACAGATACCCTCCTCTCATTGCCTATATCACTGCCAGCCTGAGAGAGTCTGGAAAAATCATTGTAGTACTACACAGGATGTGGCCAACAATACCTTTTCAGCTTGTGTGATGTTGATGGAAGGATATCAAAATATTGCTACAGTATTCAGTCTTTGAATAACGAGTGAGATAGAGAAGGCAGGATTTTTTCTGTCTTTCTCATCCCTGTTGGCCCTCTTCTGCAGACTAGCTCACCCATAAGGTATGCAGCTGGAATGATCTCACCAAAGAGCCAGGACCTGTCAGTGGAAGATCTGACCCTCTGATGGACACAGCAAAAGAAGGTGCTGTGCACTGGCACTTTGCTGTGGAGAGCCAGGGCACTGCCTGCTGTGGGTAAGGAAATAGGAGACTGCTCCCATCTCATTCCCCTCATTCCTGAGGGGTACCCAGGAAGATGCTACTTGCCCAACTCCATCAAGGGACAGTGAGAACAGAGCAGAAGCAGCTCTGAGGCCAGAGCAGGTGACAGGGCCTGCACATCCAGGGATGTGTTGTACTGCCTCACCTCACTGTGGCCTCATCTGCACAGGGGCTGCAATCTTGTTCTGGTTGTTACCAGAAACTTTGTCTGCCAGCAGTGCAGGTGCTCAGCAGGGCAGCTCACATTGCTGTGCAGGCTCTGGCACCTACCACAGGGTGACAGGTGCAGCTTTGATATCCAAATCAGGTTTGTCCTTATGCTGAGCCTAATGACATGTTTCTCCTTACTCCAACTCAGTATGGCATTCTTATGCAGCACTGTTTCATCCTTCTGAACGACACCAGGATACCCTGACTGGATGACACTGCTGGGTTGACTGTTACCTGTATAGACAGGAGACCTTGCCCTTGTTTTGACTGCAGCTGCTATACACTGTAGGAGACAATCTTGCAAGAGCCATATTAAAGATTCTTCAGTTCAAGTCCTGCCTCTCCTGGTCAGCTGTAGCAGCAGGAGGCTCACGAGTCTTAGGGTCAGCAAGATGAATGATGGAGAAACTTCTGGATTCCCTTTACACAATTTTTTGTTTGTTTAATTTCCTAACATTCATCTCAATAGGTCTGTTCCTTTGCCTTCCCTCCTATCATTGAGTTTCTTAAAAAGCAATACATACTCCTGGCTTTTAGTGGGGTTTTGTAGGATTAGTTTGACAGGATCTTTCTCTTGGTCACACACACTACACCTGAGGATTCAGATTATAAATGATTTCATGTTAATCTGATATGTCTATCTAACTGTTAATTCATATAAAAGCGCTGATCTGCAATTAATGTTGTCTTTCCCCAGGCAGAGTATCACCTGAGTGCACCTTCAGCTCTGCAACTGTAGCTAGCGGGTGCTAGAATGTGTATCAGTTCATGCACAAAGGCACATGACCTGATTAAAATCAAATGGAGAGGCAATGGGAACAACAGAAATAACACAGCCTGGTTTTTTTCTTACCAGAAAACAACAAAATGTTTCTTCAAATCTAAATTTCTGAGGGGCAGCTCATAAAATGAACTACCAGAACATGTTCTTTTTTTAGAGAGCAAGAAAATCCCATCTCTATATCTCAGAAGTTCTGCTCTTTACAGGGTGAAAACACAGTTTAAACAGACAATTAATATATAAGCCCTAAACTTTGAAAGAGGAAGTTGCAGACTCTGAATAACCACAGCACTATTTTATAGTCACCAGACTATCAATGATTAGCTAAAGGCTTTACAGTTAAAAATGTGTCACTATGTTTTGTAACTAAAGATAGAAACATACATAACCAGGACTCAATCCACAGAGATCTAAAAGACCCTGCTTCAGCCAGGCCAAGAGCATGTGTCAGGGGTAGGTGTATCATCTCCTGGAACCAAGAGTTTATGAAAGAAGTGCTGACCTTGTGGCTTGGATACACTCTCAGCAGCTGGTGGAAGCCTGTGGGGAGAGCATTGTGAAAGCTGCTGTCTTCAGATATTTCTTTCTGTAATTTTTCCTTCCTTTTTTCCTCTCTGTCACTGACTTCATGTTGCATTGCAATGCCTTTTAATTAAAACATCTGTTATCAGAAAGGACTTGCAAGTTGCCCTCTAGTTCACCCTCCCATTATTCCTGGTAAGGCCATTCCCAGCCATGCAGCATCCCATACTTTATGCAGGCTAGATATTCTGGGTCATGTGGTTTCCACTTTTATAGGAGGATCATAAAGCTGTAACATAAATACAGTTATATTAGACCAGGCTGGCAGCCCACCTGCCCAGGACCTGTTTTGGACTGTGGCCAACTGCAAATACCTACACAGTAGCACAGGGGCTGTGATATTTTCCCTGAACACTCTCACCCATTTTGCAGCTCAATGACTTCCTGGGCCAGAGGCTTTGTACCCAATAACCTTCGGGTGGATTTTTCTTCCATGACGCTGCACATTTGTGTTCTGCACCTGAGCAAACTTTTCACATCCATAGCCTCATACAGCACAGAGACTTGCATTTTATGAGACAAGCACCTCTCCATCCCTTTTGGAACAGAGCAGCTACTAACCTCTTTTGATAACCTTCATGCTTATATTGGCAAAGCATTTGCCAGTCATCTGTTCCATGCCTCTCAGGATTTTACAATCACCTCTCTTCAGACACCTCTTTCTCAGGCTGATGAGCCCTATCTGATGTTGCTACATCTAGTACAGAAGCTGTTCCACTGACCCTTCTCTAAACATTCCCTGTCTTCTTCATCAGTTCTGAGCCTTGCACAGGATACTGAAGTGACATGCACCAAAGAGTTGAGAAAGTGACCCCAGGACACTCTGTTTACCTCTCTATCCCTTTTCAGTGTGACTGTTCTTAGAAGTGTGTTTGCTTTTTTTGACTACTATTCAGATAGTCCTCAGAAGTCCACCCATAGACTTGATCAACTTCATTTGTGGTAAGTCAGGTCTCATAATTTATTTTTATTCTTTGCTGACTATCTGTCAACCAACACACACATAAGTTCTGAATTTGCTGACAGACTACCAGAAGATGCCTTCAAGAAGCCTGAACATACTCTGTGAATAGAAGTTCCATTATGCATACACATCCCAAGCCTTCAAAGCACTTCAGGAGGTTTGTGAGGCAGGGCTTCTCTTTAGAGAAGTTAGGGTCACTCTTCCTCAGTATATTTTATTTTTTCTTCCTGTTTTTGTCAACAACCAATTTCGAATAATGGGCTCAATCAGGCTCTGTTAGTTTCTTGGATCTTCTCCAGAACCCTTGTGGAAAACTGATGTCTCATCTATCAGCTTTCCAGGCCTCAGGGCCTAAGACTTTTCAAGTGAGGAGTTGGACACCACAGCCAGCTTTTCAGCTACTTCATCTATGGGCTCTGGCAGATCCCTTGGGTGAATAGTGTTCACTTGCCCTGAAGTATCAAGGTTCCATTTTACTCTTGTGTTCCATAGTTTCTTTATAGTCAGTTCAATTAGACAGATCCTCTAAAAGTCCCCCATAAATAAATAAACCTTCTTAAGTTTGTCCATGAGGAACACACTTTTCTTCTGTCATGGCCTTACCTTGTCTTTTGCAGTGATAATCTATGGCTCAACAGACAATCCTACTCCTGAAATGTTTAAAACAAGATTTAGGAACTTTTACCCCATTTAAGGATGTTGTTCATTCGTTTTTTTGGCCTGCCTTATTTTATTTTTACATTTAACCTGCCAGAGTTTATGAATCTTCCAATTTTACTCACTGGAACATAACTCAGTTATTTGAAGGATTCTGTCTCACTTTTAACAAACAACACCTAATACCTTTGTTTTGTCTTGCCAGCTTCCTTTCTCCACCTTTTCTTGATCTGCAGCATACAGTCACTTTCTGTCACTAGTATTGAAGCTGGTGGCAGACAAAAAACATCCATTTAAAATTTTGAATGCTGTCAGATAGCAGAGAATTTTGTTTGTGCATGCATGCCCAGAGCTGAACTTTGAGCTGTCCTCTGAAGCACAAGGCACAGACTAGTTGTACATTTTGGTACCAGCTAGACTAAACAATAGTGGCATGTCCTAAATACTCCAATAAGTAACAAGATAGGAGACAGATCCACCAGTTAGGAGGCTGATGGCAACCAAAACCTAGGGCTCAGGGCTAACAGCAAGAAAGCAAAGATCATGTCTGGATGAAAAACACTGGAAGTAGGGAAAGATCCTGGAGATGAAGGAGATGTGTGGTAACAAATGTTGGGGGATGCTCAGTAACCTTGGCCAGTAATGCCTGAGAAAGGCAAATGAGAGGAGCTGCACAGCATGAACTGAGACCTTCCACCTTGACTGACCTCCACCATGTCCCTTCCAGGAAGGGAAGGTGAGACCTGGTGATGTAACTCTGTGAGGAAACAGGAGTGTGTGGGATACCAAGCAGTTAAAAGCTGTAGTCTTGTTAATTCTTAAGTAAATGTGAATAAATGTCAGTATCCAGGTGTGCTATGAGCTGTCCTTTACTCTGCCTCAACTGTGACAGGTCCTTAACTAGTCTCCATATACTGTCAAAGGTTTAATATCCTTGGCTTCCTTCTGCAGTTTCTTTCTGATGTGTTTCCCCCCTAGGTCAAATGGTCCTGCAATGGAAGAGAACCTGGGCACGTTATAGGTGTCTGTCACCATAAAAGTCAAACAATTCTCCCTCCTAACACACAGTTTTGCAAGCAATCCTGCCTTGACAACTAACATACATTTTCCCACACTTAAGTTTTAATTTCTGTCTACCCATCCCTCTGCAGGCCTGTAAAAGAGTTCTGGACTGATAGGTACCAAATATTTTTCTCTTTGGTTTGGTAGAGTGCCCATGCTGAGAGCAGCCAACAATACCATGTCATGGCCCAGTGTGAATGAAGATGAAAAGCTGGCAACTGTCCTCAAGCTGGCAAGTCCTGACTTTCACTTTGAATTGCAGAGGGCCCAACCTCCTCCCCTTTTCAGATCTCTCATCAAGCACATGGAAAAGATGCCTTCATAATACTGTAACAAGCATAAGGACTTGAGAGATCAGCTGTTGCATTAGGCCAGGGGTCATGGTGCACAGAACTTGGGTTTTGCCAGTGCTCAGGTATCACAAGGAAATATGCCCAGGCCAGTGACTGGCACTTGAAAGAGCCACTCAAAAAATATTTTAAGAGAAATGTTGCCTGAAGCAATAGTTTTTTGGTGTTTTTAATTTCTTCCTTTTGCTTTCAACTACCTATGTGTCAATCTTTGTTTACAGCCTAGCAAAACTCTAATTTTTACTTTCTGTATCAAATCCTTAATTCCCACTGCATTCTCTACTTTGGAATATCTTGTTTTGCCCATTTTCTATGTAGGGCTCTCTGAAAGGCAGTGCTGTCATCACAGCATCAACTAGTTCTGAGACACAGGGACTGAGCAGGCAGGAAGGTGCTGGCCTCGGCCCCTTCTGTCAGTAATACCTGTTTCCAGAAGCCTGAGGCAGGGCAAGATGAATTTCATCCTTCTGTCCAAAGCATTCTTCTTGCCAGCAGGAGCTGAACTTTCCTTCCCCTCTATAACCTCTTCTCCTTCCCTGCTGCCCTTTGTACACCAAGAGTGACAGCATGTAGTGCTGATGTTGTTTTTAAAACCAAGATGCCAGAATATGCCAACAACATTAATCTCACCTTTTTCCAAAGGCCATTCAGAAGATAATAGAATTCTTCAGCGATTGAAGGATGTGATTCATTGCCTCACACCAATTGCTACTTTCATAGAATCATAGAATATTCTGAGTTGGAAGAGATTCTCAAGGATCATCAAGTCCAAATCCTGGCCCTGCACAGGGCACACCAAGAGTCACACCATGTTCCTGAGAGTGTTGTTCAAAAGCTTAATGAACTCTGTCAGGGTTGGTGCTGTAACTACTGCCCTAAGGAGCCTGCTCCAGTGCCCAGCCACCCTCTGGGTGAAGAAGCTTTTCTTAATATCTAATCTATGCTTCCCCTCACACAGCTTCAGGCCATTCCCTTATGTCCTATCACTGGTGACCAGATTCCACCTAAGCTGCCTGTTTTCTGTTGGTTTACTGCTCCGAAGAAGTGACTGTTAATACTTTTTATCACTGTAAGGGTAACTCAGGTGGAGAAGCTGAAAGGAACCCAAGAACAGAGCTGTGATTCTCACTGTAAATACCTCACAAAAAATTTGAATGTCTTCCTGTTACACACATCCAGCTTCATGCACAAAGAGTGCCTGGTGTGTAGCTGGGATACTGAGCACTTCATGCCAAAATAATGAAAAGCAGTCAGCACCTACTGTGTAAAGCCTGGGCTGTACTCCAGGGTTGAAACTGTCAGGTTGGTAACTGGGCATGTGAACAAAAGGAGAGACTCTGAAAGACGGGCTGGTGTCAAAGAGAGAGGAATGGATGGTCAGCCAGACATGCACTGACAATACTCCAAGGGAAATCTGGCAAGATGAGATGGATATCCCAGCTCTGGTGAAATGCTAGGTCTGCACTTGAAAAATAGAATGAAAACAAAAATTCATTCAATACTCAAGAATAGCTGTGTGAAGCCTGAGAATAACTCAAGAACATTCAATGTTGTTATGCTTTGATAAGAACTGAATTGCTTCCTTGTAAAGCTAGGAAGGTCATTGGATAACACAATTAAATGTGTATGACAAAAACAATGTGCCATATGTTAGGAGTAGTAATTTAAGCTATTCATAATCTTTATTGAAGAAAATTAACTAACCGCTCAAGACATAGACCTGTTCATTATCATAGGCAGCTCAGTAAAAACACTCTGTGTGTTATGCAGCAGAAAGAGCAAACAAAATATTGGGATATGAAAGTAAGAAAGAAAATGATACTGAAAATATAGTGCCAATAGTACAAGTCTCCTCTGGAAAAAGCTGTAATTTCTAGTCATCTGATCAGAAAAGAATAAAATTAAATGAAGATCAGAGAGGTCCAAAAGTGGTGATGACAGCTCTTGGACAGTCGGTCTTCCATTTCAAGGGAAATGAAAGCATGGAATTATTTAATCGTTTATGACACACGTAGTGATGTGTGGGAGAGAGGTGGTTTATTTTCACAGAAGCAGAGACCCCTGTCCCTGCAAAGGCAGCTAGCCTCATTCAGGTCTCCAGAGAGGTACAGGACATCAAGCTGACATAACAAGATGTGCTGATTGTCATAACTGATAATTGGTTCTGCTCTGCTTCTGTCAAGGATATGATGCCTAGGCAGATGGGGGCTGGATCTCCCTCTGCCTCTTCCACTGACCAGTGCCCTGTCTTCGAGGAGGGGCAGCACTGGTGCTGATGGGGAGACCCATGCATGCATTATGTCCTTTTGTTGTGAGAGAGAAGCAGAATCTCCAATAGAAACTTGTAGAAACTGGGAAAGGAAGGAACTCGCTGTTCAGAGGAAGGTGCTTGGTGTTTCCCTTGTCTCATTGTATGCTGTGAGTGCTTAGTCTGCTTGGAAACTGGTGAAGCCTAGAGTTTCTGAAGACAAGGACCAGTTTTACTGCCTGTAACTGGGCTTGATGGGTCAGCTTATGTGGTCTTCTCATCAGTAACCAAGTGACTCTGCTCTGCTGATTAAAAACTGCAGCAGCTTTGATGCTTTCTAGACAATGAAAGGGGACAAAACTAACAAATTAATACCTACTACTATAGCAGTAGAAACAAGTCACGTAAACCGAAAGTGTCAAAGGCAAGCATTTCTAAATGGGACTTGATATAAAATGGGACTAATCTGATTTAGGATCAGATTTACTACAATACCATATTTACAAGGATGTACAGAGAGAAATCAAAAGCTTAAGCCTAGCGGATTTCACAACAAAGGCTGCACAAGTCAGGTCCCACTGAGATACTTCAGAAAAACCCATTAGGTATTTACTGGTGGTTGCAGATGCCTCAATTCCATTGCAAATCCGGGTCTGAAATCCTTCTGAAAGACCTGTCTGATAACTCACAGAGTTTCCCAAAGGAATCAAGAAAGGATCTTGCAACATTTTGGCATTGCATGGCTGCTTTTCCAGACTGATTTAACCATCAGTTAGAAGGCTGCAGGACACAGTAAGGATCGGACCAGGATATTTTCTTTCCCAAGGTCCTCCACAACTCCTGCTGGCCCTGTGCACATCTACAGTTCTAAATGCAGTTGCCCATAGAACACCAGTCCTGAGCCTGTACTGTGTAATGCTTAGCTGATAGCAAACAGCACCTCACATAGGTAAAGAATAATGATTTCACCCAGTGTGACCAAAGATGTACATAGAAAAGCATCTTGTGAAATCCTGTCAAATGAAATCCAGTGCAAACATATTCTTTAAAGTCAAACTCAAAAATGTGACCTTCAAGTGACAGTACCATTTTTAACTGTAATTACTTTTTTTTTGGTGGGGAAAAGGGAAAACAATTCATTTTGAGTCTGTCAAAAGGCTGGTTTGGACAGTGATGTTTCCATTAACTGCAATTAGTGAGTTTGACTAGCTCTAGAGTAGAAAAAAGATGACAAAATATTTTTACCTCTAACATTTAGAGGTAAATTAAGATCTAGCTGTATGATGGTACCCCAACATATTTGTATGGTACAAAGCATGATACTGTACTATTAGTTCCCTACATTCCAAAAAAATTCTTTCTACAAGCAACTTCTGGAGTTAGGGCATCTGGAGTAGCCTTAGTCCCAGTTCAGTGCCATCCCAAACAGACTTAATCTGATCTACTGACAGCAGTAGGTTTCTTCTGGGGAGAAATGGCTGGAGTGACAGCACTTCCCCTCTCCTTACAAATTCTGTGAGCATTAATTCAGTTACAAAAATTATGGTAGCAAAATAAAAAAATACTGTCCTTGGAAAACCCCTATAAGCAGGATATAATGCTATATAAAATCTAAGAGGCTTCTGACTAGTCTCTACTCCAGTGATGTACAAACACAGGACAGTGATGATGGAGGCCTCTCAACTCCACAGAATGGAAAAAATCCATAGACAAGCTAGAGGAAAGGACAGACTCACTGTACCATATGCATGATAAACCCATTATCAATTCAGAATTCTGCCTGTGTTCATTAAAGTAAAAGCATATTAATTAGAGAGTAATGGTATGTTGCCATCCTCGTCATACAAATAGAGCTCAAAGAGCAGTATTTATTATGGTGGGCTCTAAAAGCAGTAATCCAACACAGAACATCCAAATAAAACTGAAAAACACAGGTGTTGTATTGACAGACAGTAGAACATAAAAAATCCTGGAGAAGAAAAATCACCAGGCAATGTATTAAGAAGTTCCTTGAACATAATAAAATTGAAAGGTGTAATGTATGCCAGATTCTCATGACATTAAGGCTGTAAGAGACAGCTAAAGAGAATGCAAAGCTAAAGAGAGAGCTGAGGAGGAGCAGGAAAGCTAAATGAACGATGTGTGAGTACCCTTGCTAACAGAAAAAAAATCACAGACATTCTTATCTCAAGGGCACTTGTTTTGGAGCCATAATGTGACATTAACTGAGGTATAAAGTCCTTAAAGAGAGATTAGAGGGCAGCCTGAGCAATTTAAATTGGATCTAAAAGGCTGACAGAACCAGACAGTTCATCATAGCACTCCGTGAGCAATAATACAGTAGGTTTATGATATACACATAAAAATGCCACTGGCTTTGAACGACAAAGTCAATATGCTATCTAATCTTATTCCACAGCAACCCCAATCCACCTTTCTGCTACGCCTGCAAGTGTCATGCATTCCCAACACTGCCTCCAAAGTTCTGCTCAGTGTCAGCCTCTGGTGGGCTGCAACAGCTGCCAAGAAAAGACAATACTGTAAAAGGCAGAGGGATGTCCTCTGTAGCCAAAGGTTGGGTAGCCTGACATCAATCACAGGAAAAACCATGGAAAGCAAGAGTTTAGGGCTGAGGAGCAATTAATACAAAACTATAGGACTAAAGCATAATTGCTGCCACCTAATAACATTTGGGGAATACAGATCTTAAATTCAAGTTGAGTTGACAGACATACCCTTTCAGAAGTGAAATAACTGAGGTTTAAACTTCATTTAATGTGGATCAAGAATTGCCCAACAGACATCAACAGAGGCAGATTATCAGTTCATGGGGAATTCCTCCAACCTCAGTAAACAACTCACTGTTTCTCAATATGTTCATCAGTACTTTGGCAGCAGCTACAAAAGCACTGCTGGGAAAATTTGCAGAAAATTCATGGATTAAGGTAACGGTAAATAATATTCATGAAGAAGTATTTCCCCTCAGATTCCTTTCAAACATCTGTGTTTAATACAGTGAAATTCAGGCTTGTGTATCAAGGCATAGGGAATTCATGCCAGGCACAGAAAGGGCACCACCTGCTGCAAAGTATTCCTGGCAACAAAATATGACCTTTCTATTGCACGTGGTGGCACAGAAGGCTCAGGTACTTTGTGCTCCTACAAATGAGGAAGTAATGGGAGTGTGCAAATGTGGGATTTTTTTCACTGTCTGGCTGTGCTGAGTCTGTTGAAGGAATACTGAATACATGCCAAAAAGAGGGATGAATGAATGGACAAGGTACAGAAGTAAAGCAGAAAACATACCTTATGACTAAAAGTCCACTCTGTTTAAATTATCAAGGTAAAACCAAGGAATAATTTGATCAATGTGCATAAATATTATATGGAGAAAAAAATGATGCATACTTCATCTGGACTTTTAAATCTAATAAAGCAAGCCCAAGTAAGGACCAATGAAACTAAAGGTCAGTAAATCCCAATTGGAAATCAGACATGATCTGTGACAAGAGACGTGGCCTACCATGGATCATACTAATTAAAAAAAAGGTCTACTAGTCAGCATGTCTTTGGGGAAAATAAATCTTGCTGAACATAAGTTTGGCTGTCAAACACAGCCCTTCAGAAGTGAAATACCTAAGTTTTACACCTGATGTGAAGCAACCTTTAGCTGGATCAAGATTCCTTACTTTCCTGAATGTGGCATAAATTTACATAGTTAGTTATACAAAGGATTTCAAGCTGCATGGTCATTTGGAAAGTGACTTCATTTGAACATTTTTTAAGATTCTGTTAAGGTTTTGTGGAGAGAGATGGCCTCTGGACAGAAAAAGGCAATTGTACAGGTACAATGAAAACTAATTGTCAGTGCTGCTGGATGGTATTTTGTGCTGTATGCTCCTGTCTTTATCTACAGCCATGACATGAAAAAAACCAGAGCCACTTAGTCTAGACTTAATGCCATAATTGCTTTGGTTTTCACTTGCAGCAAATATAATATGGAGAAATCCATTGGGTGCAATAGCCCAGGTTGCAGTGTACTGGGGGTGAAGGATCTATTGGCAGGAGTCCTAACTGAGTAAATGATGCTTTAATGCTCTTGGGACATCACCATACTGCACAATAACTGTTATGGTGAAGTACCTAACAGCTTAAGATTGGGCTCCTGTTATTAATTTAAGTTTAATATTCAATAATACATTGAAATTTGTCCTATTGTTAAAGCTACAAGTAGATCCAAAGGTTCAAGTACTCAATGTTTTCAAGTAGTTTAATTCACCTATGTTGTCTTGTGTAATCAAAGTCTCATTGAAATGTTTTTTTTCTGGGAGATGTTTAATGCCATCCCTACCCAGCTGTGCAGAGAACAACTGTGTAGATGTGTCCTTTTACACCCCTTTGCTGTCACTTCCTTCAAACAGGCCTTTATGAATCAGTCTCTTCAAATTCCCAATGAGGTCTGAAACTGCATCCTGCACAGAGCACTGCTGATACTGCTTTGAAGAACTGTGCTGCTCTCTAGGCCAGGAGGAAGTCATAGCTTTCGACTGTAAATTCATTCCTATTTGGAGCTATAGGATGGATTGCTTCAGTGCTTGGATAAGTTCTTTGTTAGAATGAGAACCAACAGATTCTGCACTCTAGGTTTCATTTCTTTTAACAAAACCATAGTAATTTATGAAACCTGAGTCCAACGCTTATTTATAATCTATTCAAAAAGTACTATCCATGAAAAAAAAAAGAAAAAAAAGAATCCCAAAGTTTCCCATAGTCACCATGAGTTAACTGAACTGATACAAGTGTTTCACACATTCAGAGTGGGCAAGTATAGCCATAGGTCACAACAATGGTCAACTAATGCTCCAGGGGATTCAGTTACTGTGCCTGGGCACATGTTCCACTTGGCTACTGGCTTAAATCTGTTTTTATCATTTCCTCTATCAATATCAGTCTTGGCCAACAAAGAAATCTCATGTCAAGACTTTGATTTCTCCAGTCTTTCATGTCATTCCTCCTACAGTCACTGGTGAAAGTCCTGTCAGAGCAAAGTATTGCTCCTAGTCCAGCTGGAAGATCACCCTTATAATTCTACAAGGCAGAAGGGTCACCACAAAAAGTAATTTGTTCTCATTCCTCCTAATGTCTGTGTGGAGCAACCCCAGTCCTTCATAGTTCACTTTGGGGATAAAACTCTGTCACTGGTTTGTAAAACATTTGTGAAGATGGCTGACTACCCAGAAAGAAATGAATTAATATACTATCATGCCTTTGAAGTTAGCTTCAACCCTACTTTGGGATAAATGGAAATTTTTATATATTCACTTGTTTCCTCATCCCACTTTGTGAGTGCCTTTAGGAAGCTCTCAAGGTGCCCTTCGTCACCAGCTCCATTTGTGAGTAGTATCAGGAAAGGTCAGTCCTGGAAGAAACTTTACATCATTTTGTGTAACAAAGACATGCTGTGTCTATGTAACAGATACTGGTGCCTGACGTCTTGGTAATTCAAGGGATAATTTTTATCTGGAGTTGCTACAGAGAGACATTATATGAGCATTTAATGGAGCCTTCCCTAAAATTCCCACTATAGGGTGAAAAACTGTCTTTTCCCCAATTGACAGAAGTACATCATAAATGAGCTTCATAAATATAAAAAAGTTCTTTCCAAATACAGCTTTAGTTGTAAAACAGTGCATAAGTGACTATATTAAAAGTGACTTTTATGAAAAATTCAATGTGTTTGGGGGCAGACAAGAATACTGTGGGGTTGGTCATCAGGCAGCGTGTACTACCCCAATTCAGAAGAATCTCAGCCATTCTTTACTTAGTAATTAATAACCATTGTTATTTGTTATACAACATCTTTTGTTGTATTTGCTGCATGCAGTTTATTTACCCTTCTAGCAGCCTTGTCAGGGCAACAGCTCCCAGCACATTTTCTACTGGTGAGTCCAGTTAAGTATTTCTCCTTTTAGCTGTAGAGACATCTAAATAATGCTCCATCTATTGTCTACTTAGTTGAAGATCTCACAAGTGATGCTCTCAGCTGATGGCAAGTTGTTATCTTCAAATGATGAATAAGCAATTGTCAGTTATTTCCCTGGTGGGGAAATAGCTGTGTTTGCCCTATTGACCCCCATGTTTCTGTGCGTGGCTGAAGTTGTGTCCCTCTCAATTCTGTCTCCCACAAGAAAGGCACACCTCTTGTCTTCTCTTCACAACAAATACATCTCCAGAATATTTGTAATGCAGAGTAGGCAAGGTTTGCAGTTGCCTGACATTCAACAGCTTCCTCTGTTTTCCTGCGATTCTTCCCAAATGACTAATTTTCCCACCAGCCATAGTTAATAGCTCTTCTGATACTGCTTAATTCTGTATACCACAAAGCAGCTGGTTTTGAATTGTTCAGGCAGGCCTCTGTAGTTTAAGAGACACAAAAATTGATTAGATAAGCCATTAGGCTCAAAGGTCTGTGTCATCTAAGGCATTATTTACTTTAAAGCCTTGCAGAATCAATTTCCAGCCAGGCAGACACACCTAAATGTAAAGCTGGAAAAGGCGCCAATCCATTTTTACCTCTTCACAATGCTCATCACCAGCTCTGAGGAAGGAACTGTTGGCTGGGAGGTGCACAGGTGTAATAAAAGACTTCAGGTGTTGCTAGGTGAAGCCAATTCGTACTGTTTTTATTTTGTGGGACAGCATATGGCAGCTTTTCACTAAGCCTGAGGTCAATCAGATTTCCAGGCATAGAATAATGCACATGAGCTTGTCTCTAACCTGCAAATCATTAGCACAACACATTTTTCAGCTCTTGCACTGTGCTTTGCCTTGGTGCCTAGAAGAGCTTCCATTTTTCACTCATGCCAAAGTTCAAAGCCTCCAGTGTAACAGCAACCTGCAAATTGTCTGGGGGGGTCCATCCAAAGATGCTCTGCTCAATGACCCTGTGACTGCACACCTGTGCCTTCTCAGGTCCTTGGGAACTTGTCTTCACCATTTACCCACCATTTTACTGCAAGACACAGAGGCCCAGGAGCTGCCCATCAAGAATCAAAATGAATGGCCAGAAACTGAGTGGAGTCAGTCTGAAGAAAAGACAAATCTTTCATCTTCTCACACATTAATAATATGAAGTATTAAATATTTTCCCTGAAGGATAGATTAGGATTCCCTATTAGTTTCTCCCTATTTTTTTGCAGGACCACACAGTGTTTGATGTGAGGGACACCAGAGAGGCTCCTGGAAATGCTCAAAGGGGAACTGAAAAAAGAAAATATGGACTTTTTCCTAAAAGTCCATGGAAATAGCCTCATGAGCAGAGACTAAGAAAATGGCGAAAACTTGAGAAATCTTATCAGGGAAGATATTAAGAAAAAGGGGCTTCAAAACCAGACTGATAAAGCAGTTATGGAGAAACAGGCCAAAAATGCAGGGAATTTTGACAAAGAGGCAGTATCAGTACAACAGTTCTGAGCCTGTATCCCACCTCTTGCCATAATTTCCCACTTCCATTATGTAGCTTATGGGAGAGCCTGTGTTTGGGGTAGACAAGTCCACAAACCAGAGAAACACACAGAATTAGCTCTACTTGACAAAATCTCCTAAAAAGTCACAGCCTTCCAGCAGAAGAGAGTGGTCTTCTGACAGCCAGAGGTACTGGGAACCTTTAGGAGGATTTTTTTTTGTTGCACTCTTTGCACCCATGCACTTTAATTCCTAGTGCTTTTTGTAAAATTTTGCCTTGTCACAAAGTGACAGAATTTATAGATTTTGTTCGGGATTGCCCTGCACGTTTTTGTTACTTGAACAAAACAGTGCAAAAAGAAGTAATTGATCTGATCTTGTTCAATATTGTGCAGGACACAACAACGGCACATGCAGACAATACTGTCTGCCCTTTCCAGGCATCTTGCAAAGGTGTGCACCCTGATTATCTTCTGCCTTGCATCAGGGTAGATTCTTAAAACAAGACAGTGCAGATTGCTCAGAGTAAGGGCAGCACAGACACCCTAATAAAATCGGCAATTTTCTGCTGAGTTCTGAAGTGCCAGCTGCCCCATTTTCAGATGAAGGATTCTGAATTCCCTGGCCAGCTCTGCATGTGGAATGAGTGGCACAGGTTCCTCTGGCACAGGCTGGAAGCTGTCCTTCCCCCTCACTAGCTCTGCCTGTGCCTGCATCTCTGCACATGCTGAGGCAGCCAGACAGCTTGGGCTGGCCAACCCCATATCCAGTGGGAATGCCCACAGCCAGCTTCAGAGGCACTGGTACAACAAAAGGAAGAAAGACTGGGTTTATGGACAGGATCACTGACTCAGGTGGAGAAAATGAGCAAATAGTTTCTTAAACATGTAGCTATAAATATGTAAATATGGAAGTTGGTAGTATTTGATATTTCACCTTTGGAGACAAAAATCCTGTGCTTTCTATGCTGAAACATATGTAGAGCCTTCTTAAACTATAGATGGTAAATTCTTAATAAGAGAGCGAACTTCACTCAGTTTAACCAACTCACAGTGATTTGTGCTAGGCTGTCCATTTCAAATGACCTGATCACTGAGGTAGAAATCCTGGGTTTATACACAGACCAACACAAGCACTCTCTACAAATAACACAGAACACATCCCCCGAAAGATTTGTGTTATAAGTACATGAAATTAGCAATTAGCAAACAACAACAGAAACTCCTATGTGTTGATAGGATAATGCCATTGAAAGGCAACAAAATTTAATGGTACCTAATTAAATTGTGAAATGTACCATTTTTGCTCCCCAGCCACTGACCCTGCTGGCAAGGGCTGCTCCAGACAGGAGCTCAAGCTAATGAAGGCACAAGTTCAGCAGGTTCACCTTATCTGTACCACAGAGCACCTGGCAAGTGATCACAACACACTGTGAGCAGCTGCCCTCCAGTCACAGGTATGGGGGCCTCCTAACTCTGTCTTTGCCCTCTTGGGTCACTTCCCATCAATAAAATCCTGACCTGGCTGTGAGAAAGGGAGCAGGCAGTGAACACTGGCAGAAGTACCACTGCAAATGAGATGGACTTTACTAGAAAGATTTTCTTCTGCATGGTTGTCAGAAAACCACTCTCTGGAGATGCTGGAGGCTGCATGTTTGTCAGGTGAACTCATTACTCCCAGGGCTGAAGAAAGCTTCCTGAGGGTAATGAGCTGCAATGCCTAGTATGAAGTAGGTGTGCACACAAATTTGGCATTCACCCACTATTCATGAGTTTGATTTTGAAACAAAGTGAAAAAAATGCACAAGTAGGCTTGAAAACCAACACCATATGATGGTGGTCATTATAGGTCTAGCCTGCTCCTTTGTATTGCTCCCTCTTCCAGCCCAGTCGTTATTCTCTACATTCTCCTTCTTGATGCTGATTGCCTCCTCTCAGGCAGGTATGTGTATCCAAATGCCTAGACCAGCAGGATGCCCTACATTTTGATGTGTATATCCTTAAGAACCCAACAAGCAACACAGAAATGAGGAGAAGTCATTTTTCCCAACTGTGGATTCTTCAAAAAACACACTATTTTACTTAGCAATGGCATGAGTATCCGGCTTTACTTTCCAAGTTCACAAGGCATAAAGGAATGAATTAAACTACATTTATTCTGGATCATTTTTACTGACAACAGTGAAAGCTAAACCTGCCTGCAACTCGCCCATTTCTGCCAGTATTCTCCTGAAAAGCAGAATAGTTCTGGAACACAGAAACTTCAGAGACAGCCAGAAATTGCAGCATTCCTCTAAATTGAGGTCAAGCCCTGCACTCCTCAGCTCCGAGCAAAGTGATTTTGGTAAACCCAATCAGGCATCTAGAGCAGTGCAGGTTTTCCATAAATGCCAAGATAAAGCCTTGTACTTCGATCTGACTGATGTTTTTGAGAGACTAGACAGGAACCAAACTGCAGTTCCCACATGTGAATGTGACCTGACATCTGCAGTCTGTGGCATGGACAGCCTTTGTTTTGGTTAGACTACCCCAAAGAGAGGAAAATACCAATGCAAATGGGGAGATAATCCTTTATTTATTCTCCTGTGTTCTGATTTCAGGTATGCTTGGGCTCAAGTGTTTTGTGACAACCAGAATGAGGCAAACAGAATTTGCTACATATTTGACAAATCATGATTTGACAGTCCATGCTAATTGTGTTAAGAATGCAGTAGACACTAAAACCACAAAGTGAATACCATATTGGCTAGCATAATTAAACACATAGTAAGGTAGACAGTATTCATAAAGTATCAGAAGACAAGAATATGATCCAAGTGCCAGTGGGCAGAATGCACTGAATTAATGGGTAAATGGGACTAAGTCATTAGTGTAATTTCATCAGTTCACAAATACCACTGCCAAATCAATGCAGCTATCTATTTTCTGCCCAAGAGCCACACATTTTTTTCCTTTATTACTCAATCTTCTTTAGTTTGGTCCTATATAAGCTTAAAACTGTGAGGAAAAAAATACAGCCTGTATGGAAAATTGCTGTGGGATTGCAAAAGATGTGAAGCTTGCCAAAGAAAATGAACTCTAAAAACTGTTTTCCTTGTTTATGTGTTCTCTCCAGGCCCTCTTGTTTATGTAAGGCTCAATATATGATCAAGTTACCTTGCGTCAGCCAGGCTGTGGTAATTGTCCGTGTGTGCACTTCTGGCCCACAGCAAATGCAAGAAAATTTAACTTGCTTTAAGCCCCTTTCACTGCAGGCCTAACCCAATTCAGCTTACATTCTCTGTGGGGTGGGAGCCTGCACCTACCTCACACACAGTCACACACTGCATCCCAGGAGCCTTTTGCAGTGTCTGAGACCCAGGATTATGAGAGGCACCCCAAAGATCATTTGGGACAGCTCGTCTTTCCTGCTGCAGGTATATTGCACAGGCACACGAATGAAGGGCTTACCTGCCACGCCTCCACCTTCTTAATGTCTGCACAGGACCCGTTGGTGAAGAGTCCCTTCCCAGGGGTACAGGTATAAATATCCTGCAAGGCGTGGGCGATGGAATACACTGCCAAGTACACGTTATAGGATATCCGCAAGTGTGTGTAGTCCATGTACGGCGTCTCCACGCTGGTGATGTTCTCATCCCCTGTGCACGGAGGTCGGAAGGCAGACGTTCCATTTCCAGCTCCCAGCCCCTCTTCATGGCCTTTGTGGAAGGAAGTTGAAGCAGGAGAATTTTTGGACCCATCAGGGAGATAGCAGTTAAATGTCTCCTCCCAAAACTCCTTGGCAAAGCCGTTGTTGGTGGACTTCTTGGGATGCACTTTCTGCAGGAACTCACGAAAGCCTGGGATCTGTCCTGCCTTCAGAGCAAACCCGATGGTGCTGCCGATGACACGGAAGAACTCTGGCATGGCTATTAGGGAAGAGCTGGCCCAGGCCTCGCTTGCCAGCCAGATCTTGCCAGTGATGTTTCGCCTGA
Source organism: Chaetops frenatus (assembly GCA_013400775.1). Classification (NCBI taxonomy): domain Eukaryota; kingdom Metazoa; phylum Chordata; class Aves; order Passeriformes; family Picathartidae; genus Chaetops; species Chaetops frenatus. The sequence goes on along the minus strand of VZTR01032445.1, from coordinate 181,677 downwards.
CAATCTCTTTGATGAGAGGCTCTAGGTCTGGGCCACTGGAGAAAACAACAATCACTCTAGCTGTGGAGTTCTGAATGACCTCTACCACCTGCTGGATCTCCTCTTCATCCGAGTACTGGGAGATGAGCTCGCTAAAATCGATGCAGATATCTCTCTCCTCCGCCTCTTCCCGGAACTTTTCAATCCCTGGCCGGCCATAGTCATCATCAGCTGCGATTGTTCCCACCCAGTTCCAGCGAAAGTACTCGATGATGTCTGCCATGGCTGTGGCCTGATGCTCATCGTTGGGGATTGTGCGCAGGAAGGACTTGAACTGGTTCTTATTGCTCAGGAGACGACTGGATGAGGCATAGCTGACCTGTTAGAGCACAGCAAACAAGCAAAACACACCATAAAGTGAAATGCCTGAAATGAATTGCCTCCATTTACCTAGCAGCACTGTCAGCCTGTGTAACCTCAGATGGGGCAGGGAGGGAGCTGAGCACGATACTAGCAGCCCCATTTTCTTAGCCTGTGTTTGCAGGTGATCCACTCTGAGTGCCTGCACGTCCTTGTAGCTGTGCCTGTCCTACAGAGGCACACGTACAGGAGCAGCTGCTCGGACCTGACATGTCTGAACCAGGCGGAGCCCACCTGCAAGGTCAATGATCTGATGGAGAGAGAAACGGACACTAGACTGGAGGAATGGCAAAGATTTCTGTCAAAGCCAGAAATAAATAAAAAGAATGTGCCATCTAGATAAATGAGGGCAATGCACTTAACTAAGACAAACCACAGGCTTTCTCTGCCCTGAACCAGACATGAGAGAGCAGGATGGTATTGTTATCCCGAAGATACCCTGTCTGTTTCTCCTTGTCTTTGACATTTGTCCCCATCCTTAAACAGGCTCCATCAGACACCCTGCACCTCTTATGTAGAACCCCTGTCAGTTGACATAAGAAGAATGTGATATATATCAGCTCCCTTGATCCCATAGAATATTTTGGTAATGCTACTTTAGCAGTGTTTCTTGATTGCTGGCCAGATTCAGCAAAGAAGCCAGTAGGCAGTCCATGCTTCATAGGCCACCATGTTTTATGGTTAAAATTGGATTTTATGTCCTTTTCTAAAACTATTAAGGAATATTTTATTTTCCTAATCAGAACAAGTGCCACATGCTCTTAAGATATAATCTGAATTATCTGCAAGTAGGAAGAAAACCATAAACCCCAGCTAATAACAGTTTAAAGATCTGGAGAACTTCTAAAACACATTTTGAGATTGGTATCTGAATTCTTTAGGGCTGATTCCAATTTGAAAAACTGTTCTATAAACAGTTCATTTTGTACAAAGTGGAAATTTACAGAAAACTTTATCTTCTCCTTAAACTCTGTTATTTAATGCTTCTGCAAGCAGAAAGAAAAGGAGGTCTCTCAGTGCAGTTTTAAGGGCCAGAGGAGCAAATCCTCCTTTCCCAGAGCTGTACTCTCCCCTGGACAGGCTCTTGCCCAGTGCTACTCTCACCCCCTTCAACCTTTTGCCAGGAGTTACAAGGCAACATGTCCCACTGTCACACGTGCTGTAAGGGGATGCTGAGGTGAGGAGCTGTGAAACAGAAGAGAAGTCATAACATTTTCAGCATCTACGTCAACAGAATGAGTAATGAGCCTTACATTAATTGTAAAATATACCTCCAACTCCTGCTGACATGCAGAGCCTAATTAGCCTGGATTTGCTAATGGCCTTGCTCTAAATGGCTGTGACAATTGTACCCAACAACTGCCAGTCAAAAAGCCTGCTTTCAATTGTCATGTTTCAACCACCTGGCTGAGACTTTGTTCCAGAACTGAACCTCCTGACATCTACCCTTTTCTGTAGCCTCTAGATAAGGCTACTGCCTCATAGGACAAATGTCATTCTCTGTTTAAAGGGAAAGTCTGAGAACTGCAAACATCTCTTATGTTCAGTTAAACTCACCAACCCTTCTCAGCTGCCCTTGTTCACCTGGTAATTGCTGTGTAAATCAACAGTGCCCCATAAGATGTCATCAGGGTGTTTATTACATGCCAGCTTCCAACGCCACTCTGGGAAATACCCAGATAGCAGAGCTTAAGCCCTTCTTGTCCTGCTCAGAGACGAAATGTCCAGTTTTTCAGACTCCTGCAAAGGAGTCAGATGGATAAGACTCAACAGACAAGATATATTACTGTGCACATGGCAATCAAGAATCCTAGCCTCTTCATTCGTGGTGCAGATGGGAATTGGAGCCTTGGTTGAAGCAAAGATATATCTCTCAGGACAGACTGAGAGCACATTGTGACACAATCTTGTTATAAGGGCTCTTGTGAGCTCTGGCACCCATATTAATTTTGGAAGAGGGAATGGAAGTGTTAGGCTATACAAGGTAATACTAAAATGGATAAGGCCAAGCACTTTTCCCAAAGTTGACTTTAGTGTAGAAATCTAAAATCAAGAACAACATTAAGCCAGCCTTGTACTCTGCTTAAGGTCTTGGCAGATCAACAAGCCTCTTTTACAAAGGATGGGACCATGGATGCTGGCCCTGGCCCCAGCAGAGTCAGAATGCAGCCCAAAGGATGCTGCGATACCAGAATTGGCACAACCACATGACCACACAGATGACCATGGGACAAGGGTCATATCCACCTGATTTCACAAACCTTGTTTTAGGTGTCCTAGGGCAAAAGAAACCTCCACAGCATCTGATCAGCATAAGCAACAACTTTACAGGTCACCTACTTCAATGATCAGAGATGCTGAGATGCTGCCCTAAAGAGCAGCTGGCATTGATGAAGTTCTGCCTTAAGTGGGCTCTGTGGGAGCTGGACAGGACCAGAGAGTCACTACTGTGAAGTAATGACACAGCTAAGCTGTCAGGGCTGGCAACTGTCATTAACTGACCTAAAATACCTGTATTCACAGACATAACCACTCTAGAAGACTCCCGTCCTCCTAGACTAGGCTGCTGTTGGCCAAATGTTGTCACTGGCTGGTTGATAACCTTTGTATTTGGGGACTGCAAAGTGCTAGCAAGACACACTTCTATCGTAACAGTGATGCCAATCTGCCTCCCACACCCCATTTTATTGTTTCTTTCCTTTAAGTTCTATTGGCAATGGGAAAAATAAAGTGATCTTTGCTTAATCTCTGCAGAATAGAGTAGCAGACCACTTCTGTAACCTAGACAAGTGAGGTGGGAGCGTACCTGAGGTATGTAAAAGAGTCCCAGCAGATTGGCCACAGCAGTGGAGATGCCAGAGCCAGTTGCTCCCACGACTGCAATGGTGGAAGGGATATGTTCTGAGCAGTTACAGAATTCGTCCAGGTTCAAGGAGTCTATCTTGTTCTGGGCCACAAAACTCAGCGTGGCCTCCAGGGCTTTCGAGACTGTATTGCAAGTGTCAAATATCCTGTATCCCAGGGTCATGTTGGGAAGGAGAGTTGGGCTACTGTTTATTTCTTCTATGGCAAAGATCATAGCCTGGAGCCAGCGGAAGCCTCGGAAATTATACCTGGGGGAGCAAAAATAAAAACAAAATAGAGTGAGAAGGAGGCAAACATTGCCAGGAATGAGGCAAAGACAGAGTGAAAAATTCCATTTACAAAAGGCAAAAGCAACTTACGTTATTTCTTCCTAAATTTGTAAAGTTTTGCTTTTGTCGCTACTGGTTACAGAAGAGGCACGCTCATCCTATGAGGTTTAGTTCTGGCTTTCAGTTTTTTAGTTTGGGTGCTCACTCCAGAGGTGAATTTTTCTAAGTCCCCTAAAAGCTGGGAAAGCTGAAAGACAGCATATCTGGCATGATTACTCTGGCCTGTCCCTTGTGCTTGGGAGCCTAAACCTGATCTCGTGATCCCTGAGGAAATGGATGTTGTCATCCTGACTGAAAGCTACACCTAGCAGGTTTGCTTCCAGGCTCCTCTGACATGTTTCTGAATGCAGATGGCAGTGTCTGCTAAGCCTGTGCTGATGCTGCCTGGGACTTAGGCTCAGGGATACTCCCGGAGTCAGCTCCTCCTGGCAGGCAGAGCAGGCTGAGCCGCAGCACTGGCATGCTGCTGGATGCAGAGGTGCCCAGGAGCTCAGGGAAATTCGGCCTCACATGACACACCTCACTTTGTGAGAGAGAGCACAGTCAGACTGTTCATACCAGAGAACAAAGACGTGCTATAAATATAAATGCTAGTGCAAACTGATAACTTGTTAACTAGATACTTCAGTGCCTTCACTGAAGGAGTAACTTTTCTCATTATTATGGTGCTCTCACACATTTGCTTTAGACACGAAGTCAGAAGATGCCCTCAGAGCTCGCCTGTGAAACAGAAACCATTTTTTGAAGCCTCCTCTCTTCTCCAAGATGGAGAAGCTGAGTTTTTTGATTATCTCACACCCGTGCACAGAGCTAACCCAGAGCTGCAGATTGGTAGCAAATGTCCTGCAGGAGCTGGGAGTCCCTGTTAGTGGCATCAGTAGCCTGGCAGTGGAAGGAAGCTGAAGCAGGATGATTGCTTATCCAAAAGGAGAGAAACTTCTTTGTGGAAAGCAGGAAGAAGAAAGTACCTTTGATACATGTTATTCTGAAGTTTTACTGTGTTTTCTCCTATAAAGTTGCCCTGGCAACCAGTTGTGTGCCTATGAAGCTGCTGTGTTTTAGGGCAATGCAGCTGGAATGGCAGAATCTTTCATCAGCTGAAACCTGCCCTTCCTTGGAATGCATTACGGGTCAGGATACCAGTTAGTTTGCAGTTTTGTGGTAGTTGCAGATGAAAACAGGAAAGTGTCAATGCTGTTATGCTTGAGAGCCACTGGGAAAAGTGATGGGCCCCAAACTGGAAAAGCCTGGGAAAACAGCCTGCCCAAGAACAGATTCTATACGAAGTGGTAAATTTTAGTTTCACATGAGTTACATTTTGAAATGCTTAGAGAAATGTTTCCATTACTAAGGTGAAGATTTCTAAAGACAAGCTTCATGAAATCACAACCTTTCTATCTTTGAGATATATGACCTGAACATTTTTAATTGCTGGATTAAATTAATTGCTTCCAAAGTTGATGTTAGCTATGTCTGACTTTTTCAAAGTTGAATGAACAAAGCCACATTACTTCCATTCCAGGAGTTTTATCTGATTCATCTGGGATCAGAATTTCTAAGGATATCACATCTAAGGTTTATCTTTAAGTCTTAGAAACTTCATTTATTCAACTTGACTTCACCTTTTCAGAAATCTTTGGCCAAATTCTAAATGAGGTTCAGCTCTGAGGTTGTACCAGACAAAGCCCAGACACTACAATTTCAGTACAGATCTCTTCAGGTCAAAAAGTTTGCGCTCTTAGTTATAACTTATTACCAAAGGGACAGTTAGCTTTATTAAGATTAGTCTTTAGAAGCATGGGAGTGTGGGTTACTGATAGAAGTAATTTGGTAATTTAGAATATTTTTTGCACTAGTTCCAAACCATTAAGGAATGAGACGCAATGAGAGATCTCAGAAATAAAAGGGCAAATCTCAGAGGGATTGAGTCAGTGAGTCCTGTGTACAGGAAGATGTCTTACTCACATGGTCAGTAATGCACGCTGGGATAAATGGAAACAAGGAAGGGTTTTGCTATTCATGACTTCTTTTTAAAAAGCTACATGTGGTTACAGATATTTCTCATATGAATAGGATTTGAAGAAAGGAGCCATATTCAGGCTCCTCATGTAAAAGAGAAAAAATCTGATCATATTTTCTATATTTAAAGGGAAGACTACTGAGAACCTCGGAATTTCAAAGATACCACTATACTACTGGGAAAAGCTTCACACATTTGAGTATATGTAAAAGCAAATTTAAGCCTGCTCACTTTAAATTATACAGGTGAAGCATGATACAAAATTATTTTGCCTGCTTTAAAGGAATTTGGCTTTATTTTTTTAAAATGCCACAAGGTGATATCTTTAGATTGTATCTTCAAAAGCAATGAACTGGATTGTCTTACCTTTCACTTCTGCATTTAATTCAGTAAATGCAGACTAAGGCCCTCGATACACCGTTGCTTTTATTTTCCTTTCTGACATATGCTCTTGATTATTCTATATTTACAGTATAAGGCCTCCAGTTCAGGTACTTTCATTTGGATTAATTTCATTTTGGAGGGAAAGAAGAGTAGGGGCTGTTTTCTGGGAGCTAGACTCCAAAACATCTTTGAAATATTTTCAATAATTTATCTTAAACTGACCTAGGCAGGAGACCTGCAATTCTCTTCACTTGCACCTCCACTAATGGCAGCATCAGCAGCTCAGGAAGAGAGGATCAGATGGGATGAAGGCAGCAGTCCTTACTCTGTCTTCTCTAACACCTGATAGATCTTCAGACAAGCTCTCATTTTGTCAACTGAGACAGTGTTGTATCAGTTCCATAACACAGATATGGTCAGACAAAGGCAGCGCTACCAAACTGCTCTAAACGAAGCAAGATCCTTTAAATTTCTATGAATGGATATTTTGTGGACAATTTCTCTCTCAGTGTACTGTAAAATCCCAGCAAGAGGCTGCAGATAGGTTCCTTTTGGCTTGGTGTGTACATGAGGGATTGCTAAGAGCAGCCTTTGAAGCTGGCAGTAGATCCCACTGATGCAGCTGACCTCCTGTGCTGTGCTGCTGCTGTGATTAATATGATCAGTCACTGGAATGCTTTGTCAACCGTGCAGAAATTTGACTGGTAATTTCCATAGAAAACTGTACAGGATTTACTATCAAAAGCAAGCTTTCATTAGATTTCCAGAATGTTTAAATAGCCACTGCTATTTTCTGGGTGGAAAAGAAGCAGCCTCCAAAGCTCATTTTCTGCTGTATTACTTTACAGGTATGTTCACATAGTCTTGCATTTTAACATTTCTGGGAGGCGCTGCTATGAAAAGTGGCCATTAAGCTCTAAATGAGAGTTTAATGTAAATAATTCAGAATCCACAGGTGTAGATGGCAATTTTTATTTACACTCCCCCTTAAAGGTTTCCCATCTGATGCTTGTTCTCCCACCTCTCAGAGTATTCAACCCATTGATCTTTCCATTCCCAGGGAGGAGCACAAACTGGGAGAGAGAAATCAGAAAAAACAGCTCACTGTAATTGTCACATCTGCAGAGGACAGCTGTGCAGCAGACCAGTTTGCTAGATACTAAACATATCTGTCAAATGGTGCTCAGGATGGCTTAAATGTCTCAGTCAATGTCTCAAAGCAAGGCTGTGCAAATTAAGGGACACAAGCTGTCTGCATGGTTTAAGCCCCCCAATAGCTCCATCCCCTGTTTGTTTGTATGCTTTGGTTTTAACAGCTCTTACTGTCTGGATCCAGCAGGGAAATTGGTCCTGATCCTTGCTAGTCTCCATAAAGAAATAATTCACAGCCTCATGTGTATTCATGACCTTCATTTATCACACTTGCAAGGCACTAAGCAATGGAATATGAAGGCAAAAAAAAGGAGAAAGTGATGTGAAAGCTCTGAATACAGCTTTCACTTACACTCCCATACCTGACAGGTACTTATACTCAAAAATGGTGGCAAAGCCTGCAAATCCCTTTTGATCACGCCAGCACTCCTCTTTCTCTAGTGGTTGCATGCACATAGTAATTTCTGTGTCCTCTCTAGATTTCCAGCACATTAATTGTATATTATTGCTGCTACTACCACTGTTATTTCTAAGCTATGCAAGGAGGAGACATTCAGTTATTTGTTGGATTCCTGCAGTCATAGGTATAATGAGTTGCTTACCACTCCTACAATCAAGGACTGTGGGTGAGGGGAATTATGCAGAACAAAGAAAATCAAAAATTAAAAAATTACAATTCAGAAGGTGAATGGAAGAGAGAGAAAACAATATAATTACACCTTAGGGAATAAATTCTAAGTATCTTGTTATACATTCAGGTCTGCAATGGGATTAGCAAATACATCAGCATGGGCTAGAATAAAAATTCTGTTCTCTCAGATGGACAGAGAAACTCAGAGGGCTAAAGAGTCCTGGAGCCATGCCCTGTGAAGTCTTGCACTATGACATGGGGACAATGTCTCACCACAGTTTCACAGCTTGAAAGATTTGTGTCCCAGTGTGAAACCTTGGCTAGACTGGTGATCAGAATACAGGAAAACTGCTAATCTCCCTGAAATCAAGAAAGGGCAGAGAAATCAGGTTATAAATAGCCCTCTGGGGGTGCTGACAGGGAATGGAATGGGGGTCAGGGCTTGCTTGTGCTGTGCTCAGTCTCTGCCTCCACTGCACACATCAGATATGCATCAGCAAATGTTATAAGAAAAGTTGCTGCTGCAGCACCTGAGGCATACAAAGACAGGAGGAGTATTTATATCAAATGCAGGATCCTTGATTGCTGAAACAACAAACAGGAAACAAAACTGCTCTTGCTTTTTGTATGCCTATCTGACATTTAGTGTAGCAAAATCATGAGTACATTTTCACTTTGGGCTCTACAACACAGTGTTCAGGATGCATTTTCAGTAGCAACAGCACAATAAGAGTGGAGAACAGATTGTTACTATTGCCTTGCCTTTCACTGCTGACTTTTGTATATAGTTTCTGAATAATCATGTGTCAGGTATGCACAGCAGGTTCAGGCCAATAAGTTTGATGGAGAGTAAGGTGCTGAGCCACGAGAGCATGAAGAACATAAAAACTGAAAAAGTGGAGAGAAAACTATCCTACCCATTTTGAGAAGCCCCAACTGTCCTATCCATTGGTAAAACCCACTTTGGGAGCATAGGTATTGCACTGAACACAGCTAAATGTATGGGAAAATGTCCAAACAGCACAGATCAGGTTGAACAGTGCTCAAAAGAGAGGAAAACCATGTTATCTCAAATTATTTGATGCTGAACTCTAAAATAGACCACCCACAGCATTTCAGTGGGACCCTTAGGTCTTCCTTGTCGAGGAGCTTTTCATATGGTCTGATGACTTGCTGCTGCAAGAGAGCATGAGGAGAGAGAGAGGATGCTCATACTCCCAGAATGACCTGGGTCTAATTTTCTTATGTGATATGAGACACATTTTTCTACATAGTAAAGAGATTAAAAGCTGTATGCAGCCATCTGAAAAGGGGGCAGGTATAAAACTTACTAGCCTCAGTTTTGAAAAGATACAGCAGTGCTGGGGAAGGCTCAGAGAAGGGCAACAAGGCCAGGTAAAGGTATGGGACAGATTTAGCACCCTTGGTTTGACCATGTACAGTCACATTTATGCTTCTCTAGTGGATTTCCCACCCTACAGAAGTTTCTGACACGACAAGATTGGGGAAATTTACTTTGTGAAGAAACTAGAACATGTATTTTTTTCTGCCCTCAAAAATATTAGTTCAATAATTCCAGATCAGTCAATTGCCTGGAACATAAGAAACTCATATGTGATAATGTAAGATTCTAGCAAATGACTTGAAGAATGTATTGGACTCCTAGAGACAGCATGCACAACCCTGCCACAGGCTGATGCCTGATCACAGGGTCCAAAACCAAAAATGATCACCACGGTTGTGGTGAGAGATTTCTGTACAACTCCAGCAGGAGGAATTTTCTGACTTCAATATTGCTTAAAATAGAAAATCCTTTCAGGAAAAATATCTGCTCTCAATTTGACATGTACCAATAACAAGGAATACGCATAAACGTTCCCATGTGTATTTATGGTCTCCATTATTAAAACCTGATGACCAATCTCAAAAAGTCTTCTCAATCCAACCTCTTTTGAATTAAACATTTCCTGCAAATGGACACTTTCTGGTAAAGATGTGTGCAATGAAGTAACTTCCAGTCATTTCTGGTCCCATCATCCCCTTGTTCCTTTTGTACTTTCTACTATCACTGCAGCTAGATCTCTGACCTTCATTCTCTCTCCAACTGCATTATGCTATCAACTCGCAATTTATCCAACTCCCTGAAGGATATATGCCACAAATGCCTGCCTTTGCAGCCACCTTTTTTCTCTTTTGGTGCAGGGGTAGGAAGAACAGGGATTTTATCCAGGTGAATTTCCTGGATAAAATCCTGGAAGATACCTTGTAGCAGATTGAATGCCACCCAGAAGGATGCCCCATTGTGTCCTTAAAACAGCTAGCCTGGCTTTTCAGGCTTTGCCTGTTGTTGGCAGTGCTACCTCATTAACATGCCTTTTGGCAACCACACACTTGTTGTACTTGTGGCAGAACATTTTCCAGCAATCTCTTCCAATAATACGACCATGTCAAGGCAGTCACTGAGGCTGACCCAGAGTCGACAGAAATGAAAGCTGTTTAGTTTGCAAATATCTGCATTGTCCTGCCTGCCAGCTGGAGCAGGAGAAGAAGACAATGGAGCTGAAAACACGCATGGCTTTCCAGCATTCCACTTTTAAAATGGTGCGTTTGGGAGAGAAAAAAAATGCTGAAAAGTTGGCCGAGATTCTTGCTCCATGAAAAAGACATTGCACATAGATTTAGTTCACAAGTTTCCTGTGCACACACAGAAGAAGCCAAAATAATCCCTGCTTAATTACACTTGTGTGTGCTCCCTAGGACAGGTTTGGGAATAATCTCATAACCTAGATGGACATGTCTTGCTCAGTGTCTCAGTGGGAAACCACACCTGAAATCTGTGAGTGTACTGGGAATGCTCTCAGCCATCTTTCATTGACATCTGCAACAAAACTGTACTAGATCCCCAGCCTAGGATGAGAGGTCCAAATAATTCCAGATACACAATTCTTCACATATCATAACAGAAGTCTCATAATACTGAAGTGTTTTCCCATGCATTGTCATGACAGAATTCCACATGGATTTCTTATATTTTGTTTGTATGATGTTCCAGTTGCAATCTGTCGCTGTCACACTTTCCACTTGTTCTGTGTACTATGTGCAGGGTTGTAAGGTTAAAAATTCTTCCCATTTCATCATAAAAATGTCCACACTTTAATAATAAGAGAAATTGTTTTCATGTGCTTTTCTGCCTCTAAGGTTAACTGCCAAACACTTAAGACAAAAAATATATGCATTATTTACACAAAAGAAAAGAACTCTCAGTGAGGAAAGCCTGGGCTCAAGTTTGGGACTTCGTAAAAGTCCTAAAGACACATCTATATGTTCAGTGGGATTTTTCAAAGGTCGTGACCTATCTCACTTTCATCTATTCACCTGTTTAGGCAACTAAGCCGTTTGTAAAGTCTTAGAAAGTGACAGGCAGAACTGGACAAAAAAATCAAAAACTGGACAAAGAAATAAAAAAATTGATTTCTAAGCTATTTTGCCATGCATTACTTTAATCAGATGAACTAAAAGGCACTATTGGCAATTTTCTGTCCTGCTAGGGAAGCTAATTTTCAGATACTATTCAAATGTTCTCTGTGAATTGCCAGAGAGATCAGTATATTAATGTTTTGGCAGCTTCAGGTAGTACAAAGATTGCCCTCTTTCAGTGTCCAAATAGTATTTATGTTACTGTTTAACATATACACTTCTTTTTTTTCCATTATTTACATCATACCTTCCAATTGCAAGCATCCTATTACAGACCATATTTACACAATTCAAATCAAGAAATGCGAAGACTTCCCCACCAAAACTTTTTTATTTTCCCTTTTACCAGCTTACCTTATACACTCCACTGATTCTGGCCTTGATTTTAGATCCTGGTCTTTAGCAGCCACTCCAAAATGAATGGGGAACAATCCTCCAAGAATAATGTCTCCCTTCTTCTGTGCCCGTTGGTTTGGCCCATAGGCAGCAGTGTTCCAGGTAAACAGCAAAAGAATCAAGCAGCAGCTATATGAAGTCATTGTTCCTCTTTTCACCAGGGGGTTATAGTATGCAAAATTGGAAAAGATGATGTAAGAAAGCAGATGTCAAAGCTTTCCCTTTCCTTAATACAGCACAGAGAGGATTTGGGGCACATGTTTGCAGAGAGATAAGCAACAAGGTGGGAGCCACAGTGCTGGTGTTTCTCCCTCTGTCTTCTCCATTGCAAAACAACAAATCAGCTGCCCTTCTTCCTTCATAACTGAAGCATTATGGAGAGCCCATCTCTGAGAACTGTAAGAGAAAGATTTGAAAAGTGATTCCAGCTATACAACAGGACCCCACTTTGCCATGATAGTTCTGCTTTGTCACACCAAGCCCTCAATACGCCCCTGCAGCTGTCCCTGCTCAACAACCCACCTGGGACATATCACAACTTTGGCAAAGTCATCCAGGCCTCCTGGTGACACCAGCCACACCTCCTCAAACAATGTCAGATGCTTGCTTTTCTGCCACATACCTAAGGGGGGTTGCTAAATCTCCCTATGGTTCTGTGCAACTCTGATCATAGCAGATGCTGTAAAACCTGTGATCAGAGTCCATGAACAGAGCATATTCTGAGTGGGGAATAAGGAAGTATCAAACACAGTAAGAATCAGGCCTTTCTCTTTAGCAAATAACCATAATCATCTTTTGTTGTCAGTCCATCATCTCCTGTCCATTGATCATTCTTAACCTTCTAACTTTGAACTTACCCTTGCTAAAAATGAAACAAGGTCACCAGAAAGTGTACTTTTGCAATGAAAGGGAGAATGAATTCCAGGGAAACATTTGAAACCAAGATACTTCTCCATAAAGAATCATGAAGGCTTGAAAGGTTTGGCAGTCATGTCATTGAAAGCTTAGCCTTTGAAGCCTGTTTCCTGGGCATGAAAAATACTGCAGCTTCTCCATGCTCAATATATTTTCCCTGCAGCATGTCTACAGGCCTCCCAAATGAAGAACTAACTTAATTATAGCATATGAAAATGGTTGTGGCTACAGGAGAGGAAATAGAGAAGAAAATTCACAATGAACAGCTCTTCAGCCTATTTGAAACAGGTCTAAAAGCTAGTGGTAAGAATCTGAAGTTAGTCAAACTGAGAGTAGAAGCTAGGCATACTTTGCTAATCCTGAGAACAATTAATTTCTGGAGCAAGTCATCAAGAGTTTTTAAGTGCTGAGAACCTTTTTATGAGGATTACTTATTATCACTAAATGCACCTATATGGATTTGATCTTCACCTAGGTCAAAAAAAGAGCTACTGCAGGGAAAACCTGTGATCATGAGGCTTCTTCTGGTAGCCAGTCTAGATGATCATGCATGCTGCATGGCCACCAAGTAGGTGGAACTATTTCATACATTTTCATTACAGTGAAGGTTCACATGCAGCAGTCAATGAGAGAGGAGAGACAAAGCTCCCATTGTTCTGTGGTCACTGCACTTAGACAGCCGGGCAGACACTACAATTCTCTGTGGCGGGTCCACTCTAAACTGTTCTTTGGCCCTGGCTTGAACAAGTGCATTTTTATTGGCAAGGGCAATCAAATCTTTGGCTAGGGATAAAAATATGTCTAGGTATTGGCATGTGGCCCTTTGACAGCTGGATGATAGAATTTTAACCAGAACCAGGATTAGGAGGGGACAGAGCAGTACAACGAGTGAGTGTCATGCAGTGTTTGGGTTTTGATCTTTTCTGGCAGATGGATGGTGGTTTTGGCTTCTTCAGTGCTCAACAGAATAAAGAACAAAACACTTTTCCATATTTCAGTTAGAGAAATGTCATCTTCCTCCCATCACCTGTGGTTTCAGGAAAGAAACAAACACTAGTGAAGTGCTGATACAGTGTCCTGAGGTGAGGACCAGCACAGGCAGGGCCAGCAATTAGAGGTGAGATGTTTGAAACAGGGAGAGTAATTTCTGAAGAGACACTGCAAAGACATGGGATGGTCTGACTAACACTATTTAGCTCAGCTCATCCCCTCCCCCAGCTCCCTCCGGGATGGCAGGGACCTGGGAGACTGCATGCTCTGAGAGGTGCAGGGATGGGGTCCCCAGAGCCTGGGAAAGGAACCATGTGTGGGACTCAGCTAAGGTGGGATGGGGTCAGTGACTTCCCCATCTGCTGTGGGAAGACCACAGCCTGCTAATTTACTACTCTATTTTTCTGCTTTTACTTTAATAAGGCTTTTTTTTTCCTTTGAGGTTATTCGCTTATGAAAAAGGTGTGGAGGGGTTTGGGCTGATGCTGCTGAATATTTAGGAACCCTTCACCACCAGACAGTACAGGACTGAAGTATGAAATGTAGAAGTAAATTCATATTCTTATTTCTCTTTTCTCACAGCAGAAAAAGTCAAAATATCCAAACTGCTAAAATACAGTAAATTTTAAAACAGCATTTAGATCACTTAGTAGTCCAATATGTCATTCAACAGCATGACAATGGAATAGACAATGAAAACAAAATTATTCATTCATGGTACAGGGCATTAGTTGGTATCCCCCTGAATAATTTGGAACTAGTAGTTCTCAGAGACAGGGTGTAGAGCTGAAATAACATCGGAGGTGATGTCTGGGAACAAGATGGGCTGTGTATACATAAAGCACATCCCTGAAGCAGCAAAATGAAGGATAAATGTCCAAAGAAACACTGGCACAAAGAAGCAAAACTAAGTGCATGCTCAGCTCCATGTAAATCTCAGTGTCCAAATTTACAACTCCCCATACCTAAATGTCAGCTATAGCTGGAAAACCAAACTCATTTAATGGGAGACACAGGACTCCCAGCTGCTTTCAAGTGCTTTCCACACCTAAAGATGAAAATATTTGAAGATACCAATTTCCTGATGAACAGTTGTGAGCTTGCTGCCAGTACCCCAGATACTATCCTCTAGTATCAACTTCTGTTGTGGCAAATTTTCCTTCGGTTCTATTTTTAAAATTAGATTAACATTATGAGCCTCTTCCTTATTAGAGGAAAGCATTACACAGCCAATGATCGAGTTACCTGCTGATGTATGCTTCCAGATATAAGACTTAGCATACTACAGGTGGAAATTGTACTACTAATAGAACAAATTACTGTGGTCCTGCACTTCTCAGCTAATAAATAAAAAAAGATTAAATTAACAAGCAACTGAATTAAGATGGAATCTATTTTTATTTTTATCCTTTGCAAATTTTTTTACATGTAAAACATTGTTTAGTATTAGCACATAAATTCTTTGATTTTGAGCTCTTCAATGCAGAACACTTTTTCCCCCTGTACATTCTTTGAGCAAATACAATTCCATAAGATTACTTTTGCAAGAAAAATATGAAAAATTAATCTTCTGGGGTTTTTTTGACACAACCTGATTTTTAATCCCCCTCCCCTTTTAAAAATAATTCTCAATAGTTTTCCCACTCTGTTTCATTAACTATCAGAGATTTTGATTCTGAACTGTCTTGGAAGACAGCTTCTAAGCTTCTGTGGAGGAATTTGAACTGATTTCAGAAAAAGAATGAGCTATCAGGCAGCTAGTGCCATGGCAGGAACAGTAGCTGAGGTGGGGAGGGATGGTACCCAGGGTAGAGTTATGGGTATTTGAAAAGCTTGCAGCAATCGATACCATTTTGCCAGCTGAATGAAACTTTTAGTTGTCAGACTAAATCACACAGGAAAGCCAGAAATGTTCAATAAATCTTTGGTTTTTTGGGTGAAAAGAAGCTGAATGGCGCACTCGTGGCATGCATTACTTATGAAGTACTTATTAATCAAACAGTAACTAACCACAACTCTCAAGAGCAGCTGCTCAGGCACATCTAAGAGCTGGCATGGGAAGGATCTCAAGGGACTGTGAAGCTGCCCCTTAGCCCAAGAAGGGCTCAGCAATAGTAGTTCAGTTCCTGGCATATTTTCTCTAAAACCTTGTCAGGAAGAAAACCTATCAGACACTCAGGGCAGCCTGCTTCGATGTTTCTCTGCTCTTACCAAAGAAAATGTTTTCTCACATCTAACTTCAGTGGTTTTTGTTACAACTTGAGCCTGTCTTCTTCTCCAATCTACCACATGAAGGCCAGTGCCTCCCTGCTCATAATCACCTAATTTGGGATTTGATTCACCTCCCCTTTTGCTCTTTTTTTAGACCAAGCAAATTAGACTAAGTTTTTTTTTTCATAAGGATGCTTTCCTGAGCTCAGATTATTCTTGTTTCATTCCTCTGGCCTCTCTCCAGCATGTCTCCACATTTAGTGCAGATCAGTGACCAGAAATGGACACAGTGCCCTTGTTTGGCCCTTACAAGCACCGAGCAAAGTAGTAGAATCACTTTGTGTGTCTTGCAGGCTACAGCCCTGTTTGTACATCTCAGCATGGCATTTGTCTTTTTTGGAACAGCATGATATTGTTAACTTATGGTAGATCATCAGCTGAACACAAAGCAAAGTTCAGCATGTTTATATTCACAAGGCCATGCAACCTCACAAGAAATTATCATTTTCCAAAAGCTTTTCCCTCATATTCAGTTCAAAGGTAGAACCTGCTAAATTTCACATGACCATCCTGGACACCAGCAAGGAACCAGCATAGACAAGCTCAGATAGGTCTCCTGGGCTTTCAGGACCTTTTCACAGCAGAGAGCTGGGGAAGATTCCTGATTATGGCCATGGGAAAAAGGGCTGTCCCAGACCCAAGAAGACCCTAGCCTCCCACATAGCAGGTTTGTTTTGCTTCTAGGACACCTGGATGCCCCAAGGAAGCTAAAGAATGACACTTCTGTGAAGTGGACAGTGGACACAGGATATAAGTCACGCTTACATCCTGTGTCACTTCACACTTCTAAGACCAGACCAGACTTCTAGTGCTGAGGTACCATGACAAGACGAGAAAAAGTAAATTGTTCACTTTTGTCACCAGAGCAAGCATTAGCTCAACCTTCCAGCACCTCTTTGGTCAAAATGAGGGACAAGTGCATCAAAGATGCAATCAAAACCAGAGTGCTGGGGTGCTCAAACGGAGGAGCTGTTTGCATTTCTTGGAATTAAACTGCTCCATCTTTAAACAAGGCAAGTGATAACTGAAAATTTACTACAAAGAACTTTTTGCCAATGTAGAAAAAGACAATTCTTGCACAGCACACTGCCTAAAATAAGGAGATTTTTATCTGGACAAATAGCATGATTGAGAGATGGAATCTCAGCCTTGGAATAATTTGGAGATTTCAGATGAGTGTAGATAAAAACTCAGATTTAGAATAGTGAATCTGTTTTAAAAATACCATCTGCACATTTGGTTTTGAACTAGATACAAAACACAAATTCAAGAGCTTTAACAATAAAGAAATTTTACAAAATCATCAAGACCATCAGGGTCACCAGGACAGTATTTCCATGCCCTGCTATTAGCTTAGGGGCATGTTATCTGTTATAGATGGAATTTTTCTGGCAGAAATCAAGATGGTAATATACTATTACGCTACAAAAAATGTATGTTAAAAATGGTATATTACAGTTTCACCTGGCATTGCAAAAGCTAAGAGGAGGCCAAAACCACAGCACACAAATCATCCACAGTACTGCAGAAGCTGCTGAAGCTCATAAATAACCAGATTTGGCCAGTTCAGATGAAGAAAGCAATATACTTAGCACTGGCAGGAAGAGACTGCAGGAGGAAAGGTAGGCCTGAGAACCTAGTCTGGTCATGAAAAATCTGACACTTGTTCTAGAGTAACATCCTCAATTCTCCAGGATAAACTAAATATTAAAAACAATACAGTAAACCAGGCAATTGTAACATTTAATTCTGCTACATCTGATATATCAAACATTGTCAAGTTTGTTTGAGAGTTACCATTTAGGTTTCCAGAATTTTCATATCTATAACATCATTTTTATGTAGCAGCCAGATTTTTAGCTTTCCTTTATTCCTAAGGTGATGTACTGGTGTCCAAACAACACTGAACCTACCATGAAAGTGTGGAGTCACACCCTGATCTGTTTAGCACTACAAAATACCAGAGTGACAGAAATACGCCTAGGATATCACTGCTGATACTCTGCTCTACAGAGAAACTTGAGATCCAGGAAGCTTAAAATGTTAGAGGCTGATATCCCAGACTCTTGGGAACTCCAGATATGGGAAATGGAACCTGGAATAAGCAGAACACTTTGTTTCAAGGAGTCTCAAACAAGTCTTGTTGTAGCAACAGCAGTGAAAAGAGCATCAGCTCCTGACCATTGCATAACCAGGTAAAAATCCAAACCTGCCCACAGGCAGCATTTACCATGTGTGCATTTAATGTGGGCTTACAAGGCCTCTGATCTCCCTCCCAGTTCAGCACAGACTCATGAAGTGCACACAATTCCATGCCAAGCCACGTAGCTGTGATTGCACAGCTTTGTAACAATCACCTTTACACCAGGACTGTACCTGGCTTTGGGATTCACGTAACATTTCTCAAGTAACTTGCATCAGTATCATGTTCAATATCCCTGATCAGTGTGATTTGGGATGCGATATCCCTTTGTGGAAATAATTCTGTGTTTGCTGATGGCAGGAAGCAAAAAACCAGAAGTGGCAATAGAAAATACCTTAGGGACCCATTGGATGCACTCAGCAAACACCATTAGCAAACACAGAGCTGTAAGTGATTTCTGAGTGGTGAGTGCTTGGTGGAAATTCATATGGAGGGTGACTTATGTCTTTGGAATAATTTCTTCACAGGTGTGGCTGTAAGTCAGGCTGAGAAGCAGCTCCAGGGACCTCACAGGCATGATTGTTTTGCTCCTCTGAAGGATAAGTGTTTTCTACAGCAAGAGCTAAGGCTCATTTCTACAAGACATATCACAAGCCTCTGAAACAAATACTGGAAGGGAATAAGACAATTCTACAACACCTCATCTTTCCACTCCTGTGCCTTCTTCAGTACAAATGTGAAAAGTGCCTGTGTGTACTCATCCAAGGGATCACTGAAACATATGAGTTTATCAAGGCATCTTGGACAAGAAACAACCTATGACAAATTCATTAGAACTGCTAAAACATGCTAAGGAACTACAGCACCAAAGAGGATCTATGCAGAACAGGCAGGCTTGGAGGGATTTCCAAGTCCTAGGGGGTTCCAAAGCCACAGCAACCCATGTGCAGCCTTTTGGGAAACTGCCATAAACCCACCAGTTATTGATTACTCTAATTTATGCTTGGAGCTGCAATGGACCCTTGAAAAATCTCAGATTTAGAGACTACAGGTACCACGGAATCCAACTCGCCTACACCCTTAAAGCTGTCCAGTTTTGCCTCTCTGTGTTCCAGATTCTTCTGTTGCTGTGCCATGGTTTGCTAACTCGATTATTTCCTACCCCTTGTGTTAAAAGCCCATCATTTTATCAGTTATTTAAAGCAGATGGAAAGATGTCTTACTATAATACCAGTCCAAAGGATTCTTGGTAGTTTAAATGATTTTTCTCTTTACGTATGGAGGAGATTAAGGGAGACCCATAAGAGCTGCAATAAAGTAGGAAGTGAAATACTTTGCTAAGGTAAAATTTTTTATTAAACTGATTTCTCTGACTTTCCTTGCTCCTAAAGAAAGTCTCAACCACCATGCTAAGGAGTGTGCATTTCACTGAGAGATACTTTACCCCATCACATATTTTTGGGATGTGACTAGACCCTCCTGAACGGATGGAGAAAGAATGCCTGGGGGATGCTCTGGAGAATGAAGACAATCTACATCCTTGTGGCATGGTGCATATGGCACTGGGATGTGGCTTGCAAAATGTGAGTTGTTCAGAATTTTGCCTGCAGGTGAAACAGCCATGGAGTCACCCTGTGTGCCTTTCAGGGCACCTTACATTCCTGCACATCATATGTACATTCCTGCATCTCAAGCAAGCCTTTCCTCGACATCCAATGCAGGAGCTGTGCCAGCAAGTGTCACCCAGCTGAATTGCTCTTCGTTCCTAATTTGCAGAATTCATCTTTTCTGTGTGTCTGGCCTTAGGACACATGGAAGTGTTAACAGGGGCTGTGTTCACAGCCCACAGAAGTGAAGTCCAGCACTGCGGAATGACCCTGCATAGGTAACTGGAAACTTTCTTCAGCTTTCCCAGCTCCAAATCTATCTTCTACTCCTCTTACAAGAAACATCTCTGGGGCTACTGAACCTCCATAGCAAAATCCTTTTTCCTTGCTCAGCATGCCCATAAAACAACATGACTGTGTTATGTTCTTTGCATAAAGCCACATTTTTTAAAATGAGCTTTTCTATAACAAAATGAAGAGTCTTCAGCTTAATTCTTTAATATCAAAAAATTCCAGTCAAAGAACACCGTTTATGAAACTATGTTGCTGTAGTCTCCCTGAAAAGAATAAGGAGGAAGTATTGTTACCTGGATACTCTATACCAGACACTTTTCTCTAATTTTTGTCTCTCTTTCTTCTATTTAGAAAATAATAGGTTAGAAAGACTGGTCACCAGGATAGGACATCTTGAACTGTCTTTTTTTTCCTGTGCTACATTGTGAGGCAGAAAAGAACAGAGGAGGGGAGAGAGAGGTGCCAAAGTAGTCACTCATTTGTAAGTAGTTAAAATTACACAATTTAGTGGAGTGTTATTCAAAAGAGATGCCACACTTTTGGATTGGCTAGCATTAGATGTGCTGGTTAGCAAGACAAAAGGTCAGGGAACATGAAATAACAGAAAAAGAATATCAAATATGGCAATGCATAATTATCTTTCTGTATTTCTCTCAGTTAATCAACCAACTTTTGATCATTCCACTACAAAATAGCAAGAGCAAATAAGCTCAGATCATGTAAATAAACATGAGAAGAATCTGATTTGTATCAGCAAAATTCTTATTTCCAAAACCTTCTATGATGAATCAAGATTAGGTGCAAGCCTCTAATAAAGTCAATCTGTCTGTTAAGTGCAGCTTTTAAATAAACTGGGATAACAGATTCCTGGTTACAATTTGGTACGGGTTTGTTGGAAGTGGTGTTCTCCAACAGCTGGTGTGGGGAGGACCCTTGATATGATACCTGCTTCTTTCTTCTGCCTGGCTGGGCAGCCATATGCCAATTTGTCTGAAACTTCACTTCCCAACTTGTAACAGTGTCCAGAAATAATTTTAGAAATGGATTGCAACTATGCTTCTTCCATGTCAACAGATGTAAAACTGAGTATCAGCTTAATCAAGGCTGATTCAGGCTTTTCTCTAGCAAAAAAGTAAAATGCAGATCCGAAAGCTGAACACTTTTTCAAATCCACCTTTGTCAAATTGCTTACAAGGGGAAAATATATTTTGCTTAGTAATTTATTTTAATTTTACTTGATTTTATTTTTAAAAAACATCTGCACTTGAAGTAAAATGCTTTATTTGATCACTTTTTTTTCCCCTGAAGAACCCTCAGTGAATCAAACACTAAGGAAAACTGTAATTCTGAGCCAGTTTCAACATAAATTCAATTCAGAAAAAACCCTTAAGTATGTGCTCAACTTTAGTGAGACTTGTCTTTAATGAAATTTAGTAGATTCTAAAAGCTTAGCATGTACTTTAGTGGTTTTCTGAATCAGAAACTAAAGCAGTCTCTGGCTGGTTGCTCCTTTCTCATTTATGCTATTATTAAAAACAAATAAACACTTTCTTTGGGTTGGATAATTTCTTTTTATACTGAGTCCAGCATGATTTATTAATAAATTCTTATGGATTTTTGGTGGCCTTTTTTCCTGATCCTTTCTCTTATATTTCTAGTTCTTCACTGTCACAGCCTGCCTTTTCTTTTTATTTTTCTTTTATTTTTTTTTTAACATTTTCCCATTGCTTATTTTCTCTTTGTTATGATTTTCTGAACGGAATAATTATTGTTCCTTCTCCAGTTTTCTTCTCTCTCCTCCTTTCATTCTAATACCAAAACATTCTTTTCTATTTTTGTATTTCTTTTGCCTGTACACGACGTGTAACCTCTTCCTGTTAGAGAAGGCAGGAGTGAATTGGGGCCCCAGGAGAAGAAAACAGATGCAATGTAGAGGGACTCTTGGAAAGGCCATCAGAAATATTGAACTCTAGCAAGGACAGAATTTCTGCTAAACCCATAAAGGCATTAAAGTAGATCAAGGAAAGGCACAGAAGAAATTCAAGATTAGAACTGCAAGAGTGAGCGGAGGTGAGTTATGAGCACAGACAGGCACATGTCCCAGTGTAGACCTACAGTGAGAGAAGGCAAGTTTTGCTGGGTTTCCTTTGCAGAGCTGGCTTGTGCTAGCATGTCCCATGGAATGGGGCACAGGGAGGAATACAATATGCTATACACTGATCCCTGGAGTAGGAACAGTGACCCTCATCTGCCTGTGCAATGCACTGGAAGAGCAAAGTGATACACAAGAACTTGTTTATCAGTTATGATTATTTACTTCATTCACCCAAGAAATGCTGGCTGGGCCTGTGGGGCTGCACTTTGCAGCTGCAGATGTCACTAAGGTGACAGCACAGACCCATGACATGCAGCCAGTACTGGCAAACAGCAACACCAATGCAAGCAGCCAGTGTTGCTCTCCTCCATTGCTCCACCTGCCCTCTTCAGGGATACATCATAATATTTACAAGTTTGTATGAAGCAAACTTTCCATGATGATTTGTAAAAGATGGAGTGGACAAGTGTAAACACTTTCCTCTATTTTTTAAAGAATTCATCTTGAACCCTACAGATGCATGTTTTCTGCCCTATAATACAAGAGGATGCTGGAAATTGCCCTCCAGGCAATTGAAATCACAGCCCATTTGGTATAAGAACCAGCCTCCAGCAGTGTCCAGTGATGCCTGCTTCAAAAATGTTGTGTTAGACAATTATAGGGCTAGTGTCTTACGAAGGGCATGTCTAGCTCCACTATCTAGCAGTTGATTAATGCCCTAAGCAAATAGGATAAAGTTTTGTGAAAAGCAGCCTTAATTTTATAAAATAAAAAAAACCAAAAAATCAAACGCTCCCATGAGCAAAATATTCCCCTACTGGAAATGCCCTGTCACTCTCCTCAGCTGATACAATCACCACAGATATGACAATGTCACCTGCAATTTTCTTATTGCATCACCATTGGAGGTCATCAGGAGCTCCAAAGACTCATCAAAACAGATCTTGAACACTCACCTTAGCTTTCTCCTGCAAATTCTGGCAGTTTAGGTTAAACTGCTGTGATGATGCAATTAACAAAATCAGCTGGATTTGGCACTGAGGAAGACCAGGAGCATGGCACTTACTGGGGAGACTGCCCAGGTGAAGAGCATGCTCTTCTTAGACTAGCACCTCAAATAACTAAATCCAAAGGAACTTGTCTAATAATGCTCAAGTGTGGGCTTCTTTTGACTGCATTTATGTCAACCATTTAGGTCCACCTATCATGCTTTCAAACCAGAAAAAGGCTTTCTCACTTCTAGATTTATTCAGTTGATGACTTTAATATTACTACTACCATATCCTTCAGGAATTTTCATATGATTTAGCTGGTAACTAAGGTGTTGCTCATTGAGAGTAAAGACAGCACAACTCAAGTGAAGGTAGGGACAAGCAAAGCTATTTAGCTTCTAAAATAATCTGTATACACAGCAAAGGACTTAATCCATTCTCTTCATTATACAAAAATAAAATTCATAAAAGTGCATGTGTTATTTTTCTTTCAGCACGTAATACCTTATGTTCTTGAAACAGCATATGATGGAAAATGATCATCTTTCCTGGCAAAGCTCCTCTCTGAAATAAAGCAGGAGATCCCAGGCTTTAATGAATTGAATTGCTAGGCTTTGTGTCGTCTGCCTTTCTAAATAGGGCCTGTTCCCATCGTGTTAGATATTACAAATAATTTTTTCCAGTTCATAATTTAAACATGATTGGTGAGGAATACCAGAGTCTCAGTGCAGGAGAGACAACCTCCTCCTCTGCATCATTTCCATATCCAACACAGTTCCCAGCAGCTTGGGAATAGAAGCAAATACAGGGTTTGCACCATGGAAAGAATTGAAGAGCACCCTGCTTTACTGCACAAACTGGCATGATACGAATGATTGAAGGCTCTCAGCTGGATAGGGAGCCTGGATGCTGGAATACCAGCTGTCTGTCAGGAGATGAAATTGCCCACTACAGACCTAAGGGCAGGGAGGAAGTTCTTGACCAGCAAGCAAAAAGCTAGTATCAGAACCACTGGAAGATACGTGAAAGCTTTCATGGTTTTCACAGCCCTTTCTGCCACATGGTCCAGAAATCAGAAGGCACTGTGGCCACCCACTTCCTCTGTGCCTCCCTGAGAAACACAACTGTGTTAACTGAGAACAATGTGGCCACCTCTCATTAACACAGCACTTTAAAAAATAATATTCTTTTATTGACTTCCCCCTCCCTCCTTTTTGAAGGTGATCTTTCTGGAGCAGTAAAACACCTGGGGTCACACTCTGGTGAGCCCCAGCCGCCTCGCCTGCCCGCCAGCTCTGCAGCTCTATGCGCTTCATCTCCGGGACGACGGTGTGACTTTTGGAGGCTCTATGCCTCATTTAGCCCTGGTAATGGCCTAATTGGGTTGGAAAAATGCAGGAGCAGGAGCATGATAGTGAAACAGCTCTGCTTTCAGCAGGTGGAAAAAAAGGGAAGGGAAGGGAAGGGAAGGGAAGGGAAGGGAAGGGAAGGGAAG
>VZTR01032445.1:99547-157184 GCA_013400775.1 Chaetops frenatus | reverse complement strand
GAAGGGAAACCCACCAAACTCATATTTTATACCTTGACTAGATATTTACGTGTTTAATTTTATTTATAATGGGGCATCATGCTGACTAGTTGTGCTGGTGGCAGGATTGATATGTCAAATGAAGAAGTACCAGAAGAGGGCCAAATTTGGATAAGTATTTCCACTTCCAGTAACTTTCTGTAACAGTCAGCCCCTAAGCCATAGGGCTTCACTCCATCCCCACTTAGTTGTTAGTAAGGGCTGAGATAACAGGTGCTTTCTTCATCTAAATGGGAGGGGAAAGTTGAGTGGGGTAAAAGGCGAGAGGAAAGGGAGGTGACAAGAGTGACTATTCAGGAGCAGCAAAGGAAGCAGCTCATACCACTAGCCAAATGTCCATTCACCATTTCTCAGCCACACCTTCCCCTCTCCTGGGAGAAGTCTTGCTACTTACCCAAAGAAAACCATCCTATCCTCTTTTGAGTTATTCCAATATTTTTTTCTGGCATCCCATAAAACAGTCAAAGAGCAAAATGCTACCCCTTGCCTCAGAAAATCTCAGAAAAAGAGGAAGAAATATAGACCTTTTTATTAGTTTGAAAAAGTGAGGAACCTCTTCCTTTAGGGATCTGTTCTTCAGCAACAACAAGTGTGCAAGACCAGGGGATGAACCAGATTCCTCTTCACCTGAAGTGATAAACCAAAAAATTTACTTCACAGTGGAAAGGACAGCCTTCCCTTTGGATGGTCTTGTTTTTATGAGCTCTCACCATTCCCAAGAAGATCCCAGCTATTTACCTGACTTTGTTTCATCCCTTTCCTTTCTGAGTGGGAGTCCTGTATTATCTCAAAGTAGAGTCTCCTTAAGGTGGAGCCAAAATTGCTTCTACAGCATTGAAGTCACAGAAGCACTCTATGCTTGCCACTGTGTAAAGGAAAACCTATATCTATTTTAGTTCTCTGCCTTGGGGACAGGCACAAAATATTCTGTGTTTTATTCATGTGTAGTATTAAAACTTCCAAGAACAGATAATTGGCTGATAAAAGTTCCAGAGGATCCTGCTGTAAATCAGAACACATCCTCACTGATGACATTTTAAAAATCTGACTGGGTCTTGGTCTCTTATTTACAGCGCAGCCTTATAAACATTTCCACTAACACAACAGCAGGGGCAGCAAACAGCATGGAGCAAGCACGAGCAGGCAGTGGGAGGAAAAAAAACTCATGGATTTTCAAGCAACCTCTCATGCTTCCTTTGGGAAGGAATTGTTCCTAATAACCTTTCACTCACGTTTCGTTCCTGCTTCTCATTACGATTTTCTTGCTAACTTACAAAAACTGTGCTGAGGGGGATGTGCTGTACCTATCAAGTAGCCAGCAACAAGATGATTTTTAGGGCTAGGGCTCTAGCAGTAGCATAAAAATTTCCCTGTGGGAGCTCAATCAGCTCAGCCACAGAATTGTTTTTGATGGACTAGAAATTTAAAGTGTTTGCCTTCATCTGGTAATTGCCTGAATACCAATACTGGTGATGTGGTTACAATTCCAGCTGAATGTGGCATCAACCTATAAGAGGGGGCTGGTTTCAGCCAGGCTTGGAGCTTTAAACAGGACAAACTTTAACAATCATCACTCCCACTGACTGGTAATGTAAAATCAAATGGGAAATGTAAATTAAAGTGTTAAGCCTATCCAGTCATGGAGCAAAAATGCACTTCTAGGCACAAAAATATTTACACTAAACCAGAAACTGTCTGGAATAAAAGTTGGCAATAAAAATACTAAAACCCACTTATTTGTAGCACGGAAGAAAGGGTAAAGTAAAAACCATTAACAACTTATAAGATTCTAAATATGCAGGGAATTTATGAGGGAGGTTTATAAGATCAAGGAAATATTAAATAGTTAACAGAAGTAAAGAGGCAAAAACGATATTTTTATAAATATAAAATGTGCCTGAGACTGGCCATGAGCCCATTGCTAGATGCGGGTGATAAAACTGTAAATGACAATCCAAAAAAAGGCGGAAATATCGAATAAACATTTTGTCCTTCGCACATTGTTTTGTCCTTGGAATGAAGCTGTAGAACGTATCATCCCATATTACGTCAGCCCAACAAAATTCACCGTAGGTAATAAAAGGAGATGTGAGACGAGATCTGCTAAAATTAAATGTTTTCAAATCAACAGGCCTGGAGTCTTACATAAACTAAATGAGGAGTTCTCCGAATCACTCGTGTTGATACTGAACAACTCATGGAAAAATGGGAAAATTTCAAAGGGTCAGAGAACTGCAAGTGTATGAAGTTATTAAATAACTACTAAAGAAGGAAGGCCCAGGAAATTATAGGCACCATATCCCAATATCAATCTGGGTACAATAATGAAATGAGTTAAGCCAGCACTCTTTCTAAAAATCAATGAGGATAAAATATTATTAATTCCAACCATATTTTAAAAAGTCTCCACTGTTCTTTTTATGAAATTATGAACTAGTTTAGACAACTATATGGAGTATAAGATGGACATGTCCAAGGCATATGATTGGCCAGATTAAAAGCTGCAATTATTAGATTCAAAACTAGTTAACGGATAGATCTTAAAGGTTTTGTTTAAGGGATGGTACGAATGAGAGGTGTACTTTCTAAAGATACCACTCAGAGATCAATCTCCTTCTGAACCGATTCCATATTTTTAATCCATCCTCTAGATTGCAAAATGAAGCCATATTTGTTAAAATCTGATACAAACAAAAAAGCTAGCAGTGAAGAAGACAGTTTTAATGTATGATTGATCACTAATGTTGCCATATACAAAACTAAACTCTCCCCTGGGCACCAGTGATTTTCTGTGCTGTGCTCAACATACTCATCTTCCTTGTGGCTCTGCATTGAAATAACTCCATAACTCAATCTCATGTTTCAAGGCTTCTGTGGACAGCCTGCAGGAGGGACAGGACTGCTCTTTTTTCTGATGCCCAATTTACCCGCACACTCTAGGATGCTTGAAGGAAGACAAAGCTTCACTGATTGGCAGCAGCTAGACTGAGACCCTGAAAAAGTTGCACCAGTGTCCTGCTAGGACACAAAGGATCTATTTTTTCTTAAGTGCGTATGTTGGTCTAACTTGCTCACATGCTGAGGGTCAAATTTAAAGTCAGATATGGAATTAGGAAGGAATTTTCCATCCCACAAAGACTGGCGAGAATCCCAAGTGCAGCTAACTCACTGTTTTCTCTTCTTATCTCCATAGACTTGTACAGGGAGATGCAAATAACAAACTTAAGCCCAGAGATTTAATATACTTGCAAGACCTTAAAATAAAAAAGGGACATTATTTCTTCAGGGGATGCAATCACTGCATGACTCAGGCTTGATTCTCCTGAGTCAGTGTGGGGCAGAAGGCATGCACAGTGTTTTCATAAGGGAAAGGTATATGTGATGTTGTGTGTCTCACAACAGCTGTACTGAGAGCTCCTCAGGACACAACAAAAGCCTCAGGGCATAAGGAAAGATGGTGCTGTAGACGTGCCACTGTCATAAAATGAGAACAATGTGATACTGAACTCTGCTTGCTGCAGATCATCTAAACTTTGGTTGTTGAGGAATTCCTCCACTTAGATGTTTCAGCTGTTTAAGGCAATCCTCCTAGAGTCTATCTAACCAAAATGACCAGAAAATAAGCTAAAAAGTAGCCACGAGTTAAAACTACTTCTGGTGTTGACAGATCAGCTTACTGACAAGGAAATTGTTTCCTATAGTGTCAGCACAGTAAAAGTTGAAGCCTAGGTCACATATATACCTGTCTCAAGCATAAACAAAAAGCCCTGATAAGTTCCAGATCTAGAGCCCTTTTCCTGTGGGTGCTACTGTAGTGAAGCAGAACAAGCCTGGCTTGATGTTCAGATAGCAGGCTAAACCTGCAGTGTTAGCAATGGTGTGATGCCTTGTTTTGACTTATGCACCGAAGAGAGCAAAGACAAGCCCTCAAAAGGAGAAGAAATACAGATGAGCAAGAGGTTATTTCATTGATAACTCACTTTTCGGCAAGCTGCCCACACTTACAAGGGGAAAAGCAAACACTGAACATGGAAACACATTCTTAAACCCTCACTAAAGTGATGTTTGACTTTCTCTTGCTTTTTATTATACAGATTCAATACTCAAAATGTGCTCTTGCTAAGACCAAACCTACCAGATCTGTAGCAATCTAAAAGAGCAATATGTTACAAAGTGAAAGGGAATACTCTTAAAATTAACCTATCAATGGATCTCCCTTCTCACTATTGAAAAGACAGACCTAAGGTGTACCACAGAAATGCACTTGAGCAAATCTAGATTTCTGTAAACTAGAAAACTCTATTAACAACAGCAGACTGGCAGTAAAAAAGCACCACCACAACAGTCAAGGCAAAAAACATTTACAGGTGACTGGGAACAGCAAATTTTTAATCAAATCATTTAACCCTTTTGTTGTTGCTTACCTTGATTATGTCAGACAATATTGTTAAAGAGTCTTGCTAGAAACTCAATGAAATCACCTTTCCAAATTACAAAATATCAAGGCAGACTGCTCCTAAAATTTCAGAAGACAGTGTATTTGCCTCTTTCACTGTCTGCAAAGCTGAAGGCAACAATTTCAAACAAAACAAAACAACCCCCTCTGGGTCCTTCTGCAAGGAATCAAGGAGAGCACAAAACTACCATTAGCATTTGTAACCTCTTTCTGAGCTAAACCCATTAGCTACAGAAACATTGCTAAGAAAACAGTAATAGGAGGCACCTTAGTAAACAATTACACCAGCAAGATTTCATGTGTTCACTGTATATGCCTAATTTCTTGCCAGCGTCATTTTTTGCTCTGTCATTTACTTCTTGTGCAAAAGAAATCTCTGCTTCCCTAGCCAATAAATAGGTAACAATTAGCTGTGACCTCTTTTGTGGAGGACGGAGGTTGTTGAGACTGAATAATTGTTCCTCAGCAAAATAAAAGAACACAATATTATTATATATAAAATTATGATAATGATCTGTGTTCAACTCTCACAGCTTCTCTCCATGGATCTAAGACTTCCTTACAAACATTAAATTAATCCTTGCCACCACACTCCTGGAAGACAAATGATACTTTGCTACAATTTGTTTGCAAGTGGGAGAATGTAATGAACAGCTAATGCTTACACATCTAATTTAAAAAAATGCTTTCATGATTTTATTTCTAAATGTTTATTTAATTTCCCAAAAGTGAAACTGAGAAAAGAATACTATTTCATGCCAGTCTCTCTCCACCCCTTCGGCTCTTTGAAGCCTTAAAACATCAAGCCTGTAAATTCAATTTCTCTGTCTGGAGGCTCAGATCTAATAGCTCTGTCTGGAACATCAGTATCAAGGGATCTTGTCTTCAGAGTTTAGAGGAAAAAAGCAAAGAGCTTTCTGGAGAGACAGAAAGAAAAATTCTATGATTTATTTTAGAGAGAGATTATTAAGAAGTGACAACTACAAGAGCATATTACTTTTATTAGTAGTTTCCCGGTATTACAGTGTACACCAAAATTTATGTAATGACACAGAAAAAAGAGAATGTGTTCTCACCTATCTATAACTTGCCCAGATTCTCTCTCCAGCAGAAATCATCACTACTTGTTTCAGAACAAGACAGAATGAGCTGGGATAGTTAACCTCCTACCTCAGGTCCCACCATCACCTCCAACTATTTTAAGTTCTTTAAGCATTGAGGCAAAAGGACTTCATAAGTGTCATCATTAGCAATGAATATTCTTACTGCTATAACTAAGCATCATGACTTTTTAAAAACCCAGTTTTGCAAGCTCTTGGGCCAGTAAATTTTCACTGGTGTTTAATTTTTCTGACATACTTACTGACATACATATCAAGGGTGTTTTTGAAAACCTACACTGATTTTCTGTCTATCCTGACTGAAGGATGCAGCTGGGTAAATTTCCAAACCATATTACTGTGCACATGTTAAGACTATCAGGAAGAGTCAATGCTCAAACTGTACTCAGGAGAGAAAAAGTGAGGACTGCTCTGTTGAAATCCAGGAACCCAAATTCAACTCTTCCTTTTTTAAAGGTGAGCAATTTTTCAGCCAATTGTCCTTACCATGGGTGTTTGTCATCATACCTTCTATTGAGAACTACGAATCAGACACCACCATTGCTTATATTTTTGTATTTGGGTGTCTCAATTTACAAACATATGTTTATATTCAGGTATTTAATGTACTTATGTATTTAGAAACACATAAATACATCAGTGTGTCTTTGTGTGTGTTTGACAGTGTGCTGCTCCTATCAGCTTTTTCTGGGATCTAGCCATGTGAAATAAAGTTTGCATTGTGTCAGCCCAGCAAAACTCACAGCTTTAAAACAACACAGTTTTTATGGAAAAAACCTCAATGTCTCATTTGCAAGGGCAGAGATTCCAAACAAGTATGGTTCCACGGGTCCATCACCTTAAGAGGTCCAGGCCTTGAGACAGGGTTTTGTTTAAGCACCATTTACTGTTAATGCATTTGATATGTGTTGAAGTGGATCAATCATTGCAGTTATATCAGCTTTCCCTAAGCCAGAGCATCTTATATAGACATATAAATATGTAGACCTTTAAATACAGATCTATATCCAGTAGAGCTCCAGCAAAACACATTGCTGAATAAAGACCACTACAACGATTGATAACAGGAAATGAAGAAATTACATGAAAGTAAGAAATTCCCTGTACAACTTTCATATGCTTTCACAATTTGATTTACATAATTTCACTTTCTCTGTCAAATCCTACTCTCACTTCTTCTTTGGAGCAGTATAATCCACAACAGCCTCACTCTCCCTTTTCCCTATTCACAGAGAACCACAAGCATCTGCTGCTTTGTTTGTGAACATGCTGGCAGCCTGCTCAGATGCCTGGCTCAGGTCACAAAAACGGGTGTTTTAACCTGGGCTGAGGAACGCATATCTGACCTGCAGAGCATGAACCTCCAAACATGTTTTGCCAATGGTCAGACCACACAGATTGAATCAAACTTGCAGTGTGGGCAAAGTATGACAACAGGAAATATAGGGGCAGCATTTGAAAAATGCACAGCCCCAGAAACCAGGAGCTGGATTAAAAGAGGTCATAGCTTTGAACAAAGGTTCAAACTCTGCTCTAATTTTTGAGTGTAAAAGAGATGTCCAGACAAACAACACTTGACAAGCTTCCTTTCTCTTGATATTGTGTGATTTTAAAAGGATCCAACAGTCATGCACATGCTTCCTGATTTCCAAACTAATAAAAATTTAAGACCATGGCATAGCTAATGTTACTTGAAGAACTGCAAGCTAAATTGATTCCTGATACAAATTTCTAAATTAATATTAAAATATCTGTGTAAAGCTAATTAAAATTTCAGAACCTGTTTTCAATTTTACCTATATTTCTTTTGTAATTGCCTGATTACTTATGCATGATTAAATCACCCTGTAGCCAGGGAGCAGGAGTTTTTCCTCAAATCACAATTAAACGTGAATGATTATTTTGCTATTTTATATAAATGAGTTGAAATAACTTTTGTCATGGAAGCACATCACCTAGGACTGAGCTGAAGAAATAACTATTTCAGCTTCACAACATGAGCTCAAGTCTGTACTGCTCTACTGATCAATTTTTTTTCATTTTTCATCTCAGTATAGAATGAATGAGAATGACCTTTTGATTTTTCAATTGAGATTCACTTTATCACACAATCTGTGTTTACACAGTCATAGAGTATTCCTAGAATAATATCATGTCAAGCAGCTGTTACTGTAGTTTTATATGTATCAATGTAGAGTCTTGGAACATGCAGAATATTTCTGAGGAAATGGTCCAAGAAGACAGTGTAAGAAGGACAGCTCCATTATCAATCTGCAGAGGAACCACAAGATCATCTTTCTTTAGGCATTTAGGAAAAACAGAGCTATAGTGAGTAAGAATTGGGATAAGGTTTGCAATTTGATATAGTTATGAGTTTTCTTCAGAATGAGGACATCTGTATGTTTTTAAATGTAATTATTACTCTTAACTGTTTAAGTTGCACTGTAAACATATACCATGTTAAACAGATGTCAGGCCTGCAGAGGGCTTTACAAACTAAATAAACTGTGGAAGAGGAGTTTATTTTCTGTCTCTTTACAATTTACACAATCCATGCAGATAAGGATTTTATTGCTTTATTAACAAAAACTAAAGATAGCAGAAAGCAATGAATCTAAGCATCTGTTACCACCCATAGTTTAAACAGTTGACTGAGAAGAGACTTTGTGCTGCAGCAAACAATTACACAGAAGTAATTGTTGCTGTACAAGTCATGCCAAGGTTCGCCAAGCTGTTCTTGGCATAAGACCAGCAAAGGTGAAACAAAAATAGCTTTATGTCATCCTAGCAGTTGTCCAAATCTAGTAACACACAGAGAAGCCAGCCCCAGCCCTGCATACCACAGTGTAGCTACAGGACTGCTCTATCACCCACTTGCCTGTGGTTCCAGCAGGGTATTTGATAACTGAGGACCACAGGAAGGTGAACTTTAGTTCTCACAGGCGTTTTCCCAAGGTACAGGAAACATTAAGTGAGCTGGCTGGTACCAAGGAAATACGTCTCTGGATTTTAGAAACAGCTCAACTGAAAAACTCTCCTCCATGAACTTTTTGGATGAAACAATGCCATAATATTAATTTGGAGCACTTTAATTTAAACTGGGCTAAGTATACAGGCAAGACAGGCAGAGTCAGGCAAGCCAACTGAGAGCAGCTCAAGGAGGCCTGGGGAGTGCTGGTGGATGGGAAGGCTGACATGATCCAGCACTATGCATTTCCAGCCCAGAAAACCAACCATCCAAATCCTGGCTGGCCACCAGGTCAAGGGACGTGATTCTCCCTCTCTACACCACTTTCATGAGACTCCACCTGGAGTGCTGCATCCAGCTCTGGGGCCTCTGACATAAGAAGCCTGAAAAAGAGAAGCCTAAGGGACACCATATGGCAGCCTCCCAGTAAAAAAGGGGCTACAAGACAGCTGGAGAGGAACTTTTTACAAGGGCATGTAGTGACCATGTGATGGTCTTGAACTGAAAGAGGTTTAGATTAGATATAAGGGAATAATTCTTCCCTGTGAGGGTGGTGAGACACTGGAACAGGTTGCCCAGAAAAGCTGTGGATGCCCCATCACTGGAAGCCTTCAAGGCCAGGCTGTATGGGACTCTGAGAAACCTGGTCTGATGGAAGGTGTCCCTGACCAAGACAAGGAGATTGGAAAGGAATGATCTTTAAGGCTGCTTTCAAGCCAAACCACTCTATGATCCCACAGGCCACTCTGTTCAATTTCATTCAGCCCACAGCCTTGAAAGGAAAAGATGAGACCCATGAGTTATCTAACCCTACTGCCAGCTCTCTGAGTGAAATAATGTTCTCTTAATTAAGAGATATAGGTCTCATAATCCCTTTCCCCAACAGGATGTGAGCTCTTACTCACCTAAAAGACTTCATTTAGGAAGGAAATGTGCATTGTTAGGTACACAGCAGCACTGCTGCTTTACATGCTTAACTAAGAATTATGAACTCTCCTTCCTAGTTGTAAGGTTATTAGATACCTAATAGTTTTATAGTTGCTTTGCTTATGAAAAAGGTAGTGTAATATTAGTGTGAGCATCACAGAGATACATTAACTGGCAATTACTGTCTAGAGCCAGAGACGAATCATCAAAAGAAAAGAAGAAAAAAGGACAAATCCCAGTGAAAAACAAAATATTTAGGCTTTCCCATGTTTCACATGCTTATCAAAAATTCCTCCTTTCAATCTCTGGGCCTGGAAATCAGATAATTTTTCAAAATTGAATGTAAGTTGCCATCTAAACCTCTATTTAGATCAATGATATGAATATGAATGTAAGTACCCAACAACAAAAATATGTACCTGAAAATTATAGTTGTGCATTTTTTCTACTTTGATAATCCTTGATACAAGGATTTCAGATCTTTGAAAGAAACACAGTGTCTGGAGGCCAAGCTGGTGTCAACTTTTTTACTGTCTGGAATTGTATGTTTAAATCCTAGCTCTATCCAGTCAACCTTTCTCATTTCTGCGACAGCTATTTCAGTGTGTTTTGATTTACTACAAGAGACCTTCCAAACAAGGCCATATAATGGAGGTTTGTTCAAACACTGCCTATAATAACAAAATCTTAATAGCCCACATGTGTTGCGTGCAAGTGTACTCCTTATAATTTACAAGATGTTATTGTTTTTAATGGACATCCCTCCAAACCTACCTGCCAGATTGCAAATTGCTAACAGCAACAGGAAATTGTGAGGACAAACTGCACCCTCGGTGTCACCTACAGCCTTCTGCATCCCTCAGGTTGCGGCACAACTGTCAACAATTCTCAGTTACATGTCAGTAATTCCTTGGGCAAAGAGGGAGGATACAAATTGTTCTGTCAGCTCTGCCCATTTTGCAATGTTAATAGAAATTACAGCATCAAGATTTGTTTTAGACTTCAGTAACTGCAGCTATTTCTCTGATAAAAATCACAACAGACATATTGAGTACGAAAGTGAGACTGCTACAAATCCCCTCCCAGAATAAGATTTTCACTTTTAAAACTGCAAATATTAACAATGTCATGGCATTCCTTGTAGGAAAGACATTTTGGCAAAACTCTAAAACTTTAAAAAAAAAAAAAAGTAATTTCAGAGTAAGTAATTTACACTGTTTTGATATAATGGCATTAAAATAATCTGTTCCTCAACAATAATCTTTGTCAATAGTCCCTTCTTGCAGGATGTCATTGGTATCTTCATTGTCATCTGCCAGGCACTGTCACTAACCTAAAGGTTCTTAGAAATACAATCATCTTCAGCTATAACCAGCAATAGTCCCTACCTAGAATCAAGGAAAATTAAGTGCTATGCCTCAGTGTCACTAGCAGGCAATAAGTCCATTTCTACAAATACATTTTGATGTACAACACAAGAAATAAGTTATTAGGGCAGAAAGAAAAACAGGAATTACATAGGGAAAGAATCTTATCTCATACAAACAACAAATGGGGAGCACTCAGCCTTACAGTCCCTTGTTTCACTTTGTTGGCCTTGTTCACTCCAACAGGGATGATCTTGCCACATTTCCCTTTGGCAGGTCTGTAAGGCAGCAGACAGTGCCAGCTCTCTGTCTGCCTCAATTCTCACCCCACTGCTGCCTTCTGTCAGGTCTCCCCATGTGCTCCAGACCCTCTCACTGCTGTTGGTTTCAGTGCAAACCCTGCAGCATCTCTCACTGTTCTGTGCTGCCAGCTGTGGTGCTGGTGGTATAACATCAGACATATCCTACTTCAGCTAGAACAATTCCAGTTGGACAAGTAGGGGAAAATGGCTGCATCCAGGCCCCTAACATTCATACCTTCAGTTCTATCACTGCACACAGGAAGTCCAACAGCATGGAGAACCATTGCACTTCTCTCCATATTGTTCACCTATCACAATGACCAGAATACATGGATATATTCTGGTTGTACTGAGTTCCTTCCCATTAACAGTGCCCAATTTTGCTTGTCCTTCATAAAATGCCTCAGTTTACCAACAGAAAACTGAAATTGACTCTATGGACTCAATGAAAACAGGTAAAACAACACAACTACCAAATACTTAATCTACTTCATTCTGGCTATTTCCAATAGATGGTGACTGATCATGCCTGTGTCAGATTCCAGGCACAGAGTTCCTGATGCATCCATGCTCAGAGCACAGTCTCAGCAAGAGTGTACCTGTGACTTTGGTGATCAGATACCACGTGGTTTGATTTGTACCTCAGCTTTCAACTTAAAACTAAACATCTCTGCCTCCCATGGCTGTGAACCAAAACTTCAATGCTTAAGTAGAGTAAAACAAGTACAGCAAATGTTGCAGAAGCTTCAGAAGAAGAAGGGGTTCCAGTTATTAACACTGAGAAACTAAAGTTCAGGTCCTCAGAAGGCACAAATAATTTTCCACTCCCAGAAGTGTCATCTAGCTGCTACTTAAGCCTGGATGATTGGGATCTCATCTCTGCAAGCCAGTACACTGGCACTGGGCATCCTGCATCACTTCCTGCTCATATCTCTCAGCTGAAATCTCCCAGGTAGAATATTCAAAGTATGTGATCTAGCTGTGGAGGAGGGAGGGTAAAGGTCTTAAGATTAAGCTCAACTTTCTGACTGACTGATGCTTTAGAAGGCTTCAGTATGAAAATGGACATAACACATCAGAGACCATTAACTATGGTTACAAACACTGCTTCCTAAGAAATGAAAGCAGCAGTAACTGTACCCTACCTAGCTGCTGAAATTACTCAACCCAGGACTATCCTGGGAAGTAAGAGAAGCACAATATGCTATCAGTGTGTTTTTTAAGGACAGAAGTCTAAATGACATGAAGAATTCATGTTTATACAGTCATATATATATTCACACATCATGGATGATATTTATATTTTTAACCTCATTACAATGCTTTAGACAAGGATATCATATGGAGTAATGTACTGAAAAGACATCGTGGCACGAAAAGTGGAACCTATTTCTGTGGTTTAGAAACCAGACATTTATACTCTGTCATTCACTAACTGGATCCAGCCCCTTCAATCTCTAATACATAAACCAGGAGAATTACAGTTGCCTCCCCAAGGTGAGATAAGGACGGTAGGCAGGTTCCCTGAAATAATAAACACAGACAGCAGAAGATTTAGAATTACAGCTTGGTTTATAAATCTGTGTGTTTTTCCTATACTGAAGGCCACTAAATGGAGGAAATTCATCAGCAGGGTATGACATTTTATAATTTGTGCAAGAATATGACAGTCTTACAAAATATATGGCTATGCAGAGGGCATAAAATATCTGTGGGATTTATATGTGGCATAGATTAGTTGTCCTTTGAGCAGATTGTTGTCTTTCCAATACATAGTTCCTATAAGGAACTACATCCACAATTCAAAATACTTACAGAACACTCTAGACCTGGCATCTGGTCTAGAGCGTACTGCTTGGTGTTGACTGGGTATAGTTAAATTTCTCCTCAAAGGCTAAATGTAGAACATGTTCTAAAATGTAACAGAGAGATCTGAAAACTGAATTTTGTTGCAGGGCTTGGACAACTGGCTTGCCCAGGATTAGCCAAAAGGTCCCAGTGAGTACCAATTATGATACGTTCAAAATATTTAAAAACATATAGAGCTGAATTGGTCATCTTGGAAGCAACTACCATAGCAGACTAAGTGTGGTACATGTGGACCCATTCAGTCATGGCTTCCCAAAATAGGGTTTCAAGCAGTGTCAAAGAACTGAGCAGAAATGTGCATTGTGTGTGGCAAAGACAGCAGTGAGGTGAAAGGTAGAAGAAAATGGGAATAAGGAAGTGATCCCACACCTACTATTTAGCACCTATTAGTAGGTGCTAAACAAGCACCTACTATTGAGGCACTAGTCCAGACAACTTGCCTACACTGTGCCTTGCTAGAATATCAGAGATAACGGCAGCATCTGGCAGATGTGACACAAGACCTGCAAAAGATCCACTCTGTGCACCTGAAATGGTACTCATTGAAAATTTTAGAGGTAGCTGAATAATCTTTCTGAGAAGATGAAAGGGTGCAAGCAAAACTGTGTGATACCCAGGTCCCTAGTGTGTAAATTCACTGATGAACTCCATCACCACCAGACCTCAACTTCCCTTTTCCCTTGTCACTGTGGAGATTTGTGCAATGGCCCATGTGAACACAGCCATGAGAGGATGGTTCCATGGAGCTCCAGAGTTTGGTGGATACTTTGACACTAACAGTGAGTATGAGAGCCACGTATCTGTTCCATTCACTGGAACAATCAGTCTACTCCTGTCCCTTATGCTTCCATGTCCAGTTGGTACTAGAGGAGCCAGGAATAATGGGGCTAGAGGAAATTCCCCCACACTATTACATTCATTCAACAGCTTGTCTTTAATAATGTTCCTTTACACAGGCACGGTTCTCAAACAAACTTCGCAAGTAAATGCTTAATTAATGGTGCCAGGCCATGGGTGAGGCAGAGGGTAGAAAAACAGGAATGGGGAATGAATGTCCTCCTTTTCAGGAAGATTAGGGCTACAAGGTAAAAAGAAGGCACAGAGGACAGAAAGCAGAAATACAGGTTAGATAGTACTTCTTGGGGGAAAGGACAACATATATTGAGCCCTGCCTTGAGGAGATGACATGAAATTGAAAGATGAAGAGTCTTTCATCTCCTTAATCTAATCTGCCTAAGACAACTTCAGCACTCCATGGCAGGGATCAGCTCTCTTTTCTGCTTCCAGAGCATACTATTCTGGTTTATAACATGTTCTCCTAAGTGAAGAGAAGCATCAGCTCAGCAGCACCATTGCTTGCAAAACCCAGCAGACTCTGAGCAGTGTAGTGGTGCTGGAAGGACTTGCTGACAGAAGGCAGAAAGTCAGCAGAGCTGCTTAAAGCAGGAATGATTTATAGCAACAATTCACTATTAGATTTTACTTTGGGTTGCTCTTAAATGTTCTGCTTCTCACAGTATGTGTGTAAAGAATCCCCAAGCCCCTAGTTTCTCAATGTTTTAATTCAAGATATCAAGTGTACAAGAATATCAGCAGCCCAATAGACAAAGAGAAGCATCAAAGGTCAAATGCTTCCAACTAAAATGATCTTTGTGTAGATTAACAGACCTATATATATGTTGATTATTCATGTTAATAATCTGAAAAAAATCCTGAAATCAATTGTCTTAGGTGTAGTGATTTCCTGTGTATTTGGTTTGCTCTGACAGGTTGGTGCATCTGTTATCTATCTTTTAAAGCTCCAAACTGCTAATTTCAAGTAGGAAGTTTAATTAGGAAAAATTACTAAATGAATTCTATAATTTAGGAAAGTGTTGTAGTGAATTTATTGCTACACATTAGAGGTCACTTGATGTGTTCCTAACTTATTAAGACGAAATAACTGGTTTTAGATGCTGAATACTGTCACAAGTCTCAAAAATGGTATATTTGTGCAAACTGTTAGAGAAAAAAAAAGTCCATCAAGGGATTCCTGTAGACACTAGCACGGACACCAAGATAACTTTTAAACAGATGCCAACAGTTTAGCTGCAATGATCAGAGTATTCATATAACTTACCTACAATTTTGGTTGTGAGATGTCTTTGTGTTGACTGACTTTTATAATTTATTTCAGAATCATGCATGTACCTTCTGGCTGACTCACAGCTATGTAATCATTTTTTCAGAGGACTGAATTCCATTTCATGACTGGCTACAGGCTGCATCATAAATTCAAGACTCCTCACTCTCCACTGATCTCCCACAGATGCCAAAAGGAAGCTTGTACAGAGATCAAAGGAAGAATTTGGGCTCTGTGTAGTAAAATAAAACTTTCAGTTGTTATTTTTTGCATCACATTCAGAACTGCTTACTGGAAAATGTTCCCTTTGCTGGGATCATTGACACCCTTGTCTCCTGTCTCTTTTCCCTTCCCCATCCGTCTTTATTTCTCTGTCTTCCTTTTCTTCTCTTTGCATGTGTCACCACAGATTCCCACCCCCTGTGCAATGTGTTAGAATGGTCACCATAACACGTGCAGTGCCACCATTAACAACAAGTACTTGCACTCTGACAGCTCCAGAGGAGCACTGGTTCAAATCTCTCTCCAAACTGAGGACACAGCACCACAGCCCTCACTTTCTGCTCGAGAGAATATTCATTGCATATTTCTATCTGCAATGTCACAGCTGGGTTTAACACTTCCTTCCCCTTCCTTCCTCTCCAGTACTTTTCAAGAATCAAAAATCACAACCCAGGCACTTACTAAGTGGTTTACCCATATCAGACACTCACTCAGGTGTTCTGTATCTCATCCACCAAAGTATTCAACACCAAGTAGTCTCTATTCCAGGCAATGGAGGCAGAGGCAGGTGCCAGCCCAGGTGCCCCAAGCTAACTATTAATAAATAAAAATTGTGGGTCCAGTAGCATAAAGTTTTCCCTCCAGCTCCAAAATGGATTTAGATCAGTCAAGCTGGTTTCAGACACAGGAGTTCTAGTTATAGGGACCACCCGAAGGCTGCAGATCATAGAAGTGGTCAACCAACCCTATGCACCACAACAGTCAGTTGAATCATCTGAAAGTGGAGGCAAAAAGGATCAGATACTTTTGAAGCCCTCTGCTTTGCTTGTTCTAATATGTCAGCCATACCATAAAACAGTGAAAAGCTTTTTGCTTGGAAATGCCATTGTGATTTAGAAATTCCTGTTTCTAACCAAGGTATTTCTAACAAGACCCTGTGAATTACAGTTCTTATCCTCACTTTTGAAACGGGAAAACTGAAAGAAAATGGTTTGTCTGAGGTCAGTGTCCGAGCCCAGAACAGGTTCTGGAATGGTCTTTACAACTGAGTCACTAGGCTGTGTTACCTTCACCACCATTTCATGTAGACATGAAGAGATTGTAGTCTCTCGTGTTTTGTGAGTTGGGCAGTTCATCTCACCTAAATTTCTCAGCCAAACAAAAAAATGTGCTTACATGGAATTAGCTTTGAAACATCAGCAGAGATGATTTTGGTACTAAAGCTACCACCTCTCTGTCAATGTCCTCCCTCAGTCTACTTGGTGTCAATAATGTTCTTAAAATCGTTGGCACTAATTAGTGCAGGTAAAGAATTCTGCACTTGCAGTTAATAAGTGACTGAGAAAGGCTGTCAATTTATGCAGAAGAGGTTGTTTGCAAGCAACAATAGATGCAACAGCTTGCAACCAACATGCAGTTGGAATAAGAGTGAACTGAAAAGGTCCCCCTCCCTCCCTCGATATTTTTGCTTATAATTCAGAAGATAATCTTAATAATCTTACCACATATCAAGAAAATACCGAGGTTTGAGAATGGTGGAAAGAGTGTCAGGCTGACAGACCTGGGATCTGAATTCTTCCATTGAGCCATAAAGTTTAACACAGGAGGTAGCTGTTCAACCTTTTCTGTCAATATCGCTCAATTGATACTTTGAGAATGATGTAGAAATTTCGTCTGCATGTCACCCACTCCACCACTGGCCTTTCTGAGAGGTTAAGGGTAGGACAGTCTGGTGTCAAATACTGTGATGAGATTTGACACACACTTGGGCACAGAGTTAGGATCACCCTAATAATTTTATAGATGTCTCCAAACATCATCCTTGTCATGTCCTAGAATAAAAGAAATTACTTTGTGATGTTTTGTATGGTTTTGAGTCACTAAGCTGCCATAATCAATCTTCTTTAAAAATAATTATTTTTCAACAACTTCAATTACATCAATTCAATGCAAACTAGATTTTGGAATAGCGTTTCATCGGAACAGCCATCACCACAACTCAGTTAAACATATTCCTAATAATCATCCAACCAAGTTTTCCACTCTCACAGCTAGAAAAGATGTAAGAATTCAGTCTTCACAACACAGGGATCAATGGCCAGACCCCAGCGAATGCACAGAGCACAGAAATAGATTTGGTCCTTGGGGTTGGGATTTCTATTTCTCATTGAAAAGAGAGCTTAGTCCTGCAGCGTGGTGAGGGGAGAAGCATAGAACACTAAGTGAAAAGAGTGCACAACTGCCCAGCCTCAGACTAAATCAAGAACAGGAGTTAAGGGCTCTAATTTCCACAATTAGCATAAACACTTTCAGGGGCACTACAGTGCCTGGGAAATAGCCTTAGC
Source organism: Chaetops frenatus (assembly GCA_013400775.1). NCBI lineage: Eukaryota > Metazoa > Chordata > Aves > Passeriformes > Picathartidae > Chaetops > Chaetops frenatus. The sequence goes on along the minus strand of VZTR01032445.1, from coordinate 139,446 downwards.
AACGCCTCACTGATACTCCCCTGACCTTGCCCCTCCCAGAACATCCTCTCTGCGTTTACACCGGGTGGTGAAACCCGAGTAGGAGACAAAAAGGTCCCGAGCGTGATAGAGACGCTACTCAACAGGGGAAATCTGGAAAAGCCTGCAAAGTCACTCTCCTCCATGATACATGACCAAACAGGAGAACTGCACTGGCCATGGCTGGGAGATGTCGGGCTACTAGCCCCCTCCTCTGCTCCTCTGAGTCCAGCCCAGAGTGTCCAACAAGGTTAATCTAGTTTGCACTGTGACTGCACAGAAAGGCACACAGAGGTGGTTTTGGGGGACAAATCCTGAGAGGGAGCAGGAGGGCGGTGCAAAATGGACCACCTGTTTCAAGTAGGGAAAAAAACCCCAACAACCCAGTAAAAAGGGTAACACTTCAAACAAACACGAAAGTAATTTTAAGTATCATATCCCATATATACATAAGTAAAAATGAAGATTTTAAGGCCAGATTGAGGAATTCTCAAAAACTTTCTTCAGACATAGGGTGAAATTTGTTTTGAATAGTGCTAAGCGCTTCAGAAACTCGTAATTGTGGTATAAATCGGTTTCCAAGATACGGCTATTAGCCACTTTCTATCAGGATCAGTGAGGTGATTTTTTTTCCCAGCGCGTGTGATTTCAGTAAAACAACTTGTTGCTCTTTAAAGTTTTGTTATGAATTACTGTTCTTCTTCCCCTCAATATTATTTCTAGATAACTTCAGCCAGAGAAAACACCTCAGAGCTCTACAGAAATTTCTCCTTTCGCCCGATCCTACATGTATCAGAAACCACTCTGCCTAAGATCTGGAGAGGGGAGGCGGAGGGGTCCCTCCGTGGAATTACGTCTGCATCTGGCATGGCCGGCTGGGCTCAGCCTGAAGTGCCCCCGGCTCCCTGTCGCCCTACGCTAGCTCCGCGCCCCGCCTGGCCAGGGGTTCTGCTGTTCCAAGTTTCTGCACCCCAAAGCCAGACCAGGCACTGCGCAGCGCTCCCCGCCCGTCAGACCCCGCGGGCTGCGCCCCGTCCGTCGCTCCCCCGTGTGCCCCCAGCGCGGGCGGGCTGGTCCCGGCGGGAGCGCTGCCCGCCCCAGCCGCGCTCCTGCTCCCATCCCGGGCGCGCACCCACCTGCCCCGCGCCCCGCTCACCTCGTCCCGCCGCCGGGGCTGCTCCTGCCGCCACCAGCTCCTGCCCTCACTCCGGCGCTGGGCAGGGCGGCGGCAGCAGCATCCCCCGNTCCGCGCCGCCCCGCGCTGCCCCGCAGGTAGCGGCGGCCCCGGGCAGGGCACCGCGCGGACCGCCCCGGAGGCGCAGGGAAGCCGGATACCTCTCCATGAGCCTCCCTGCAGCCAGGCTTCGGGGCGCAGAGCCTGCGGTTCCCCGTGCAGCGGCACTCGACAGGTTGGCACACGGGTACTTAACCCTGCAGCAGGACGCTACTGTGGGGAAAGAAAAGATAATAATAAAAAAACCCCCATTGCTCACGCACTTTTCTTTTCAAGACTGGGCTCTTCCTCCAGCTCACAATGAAAAAGTCTGATCTCCTAGTTTATGCTGTTCCCTGGTACCTGAAGCTCACACAGTAAGGACACCAGAGACCTGTATTTCTTGAAGACGAAAATTCTCATCTTGCTCCGTACAGTTAAAATTGTGGTGTGGTTGTGCAGATTTTTACAGCTACAGATCTGCTATACCCACCAGTTGATTCGGATCTTAAGAATTGAAATGCAGAGAACAAAATGTTTTCATTATTATATGGTAGCACTTACATTATTGCACTGCTTTCCAAGTCCAAAAATCTTTCAACACTGTTTGAGAGCAACAGCCTTTTGGGATCATTATACAGTTTATATTTGAAAACTCTTAACCTGATAAAATCATTATTTTTAAGGAAAAGTAGCATGTAGCCTTGTACTCAGACTCTGGTGCCATTTTACAGCCCAACCTTAGAGGTTTGGATCTGACCTGAGTATACAGTTTTCCTTTGCCAAATAATAACAATAATGTTGTTAGAGTTGCAATATACTGGTGAGAATGACACTTAGAATATATTAGGTGTGTTGTATTTTCACTTTCAAGAGGTGATCGAGACCTTTATTTCAGATCCATGAGACCTAACTTTAGTAAATGTATAGTCTATGTATTATTGCAGAATTACCCACAGACTTGAAGACACTTAGGTACTCAAATAGCATTTCATGTATTAGGATGCAGTTAATTTTGTTAAATAATTACTTTTCCTTTCCTACTTCTACTGCAGTACACCAACTTTTCAAGAAATAGATCAACATCATTATGACAGTTAATACAGTATAATTGCACAATCATAATAAAATGACAGCAAATACTTTTCAGATTAAAAAAATATATAAATTACTGATTCCAAAGGTGAAAATACAGCTTTCTTAATTCTTAATCATGCTTAACTGGAGATGGTTCCAGATACAAGGTCTACAAATTCATAGAATTCCCTACTAATGGTTCATTAAACTTTGATTTACAGCCCCAAGAAAACCTAACACTTCCCTGCAGCAGTCAAAAGTGTTGATGTTTCAAATCCTAAATCAAAATAAAATCTTGTTTGACAAAGAAGTACAAATTTCTTTGTACACTAAGTATTTGGACTCAGGTTCTTCAGGGCTGTGCTGTATCATGGCAACGAAACTAAACTTTTTTTTAAGGCAGTTCTCTTGTTGTGAAGAAACTTGAGGAGAACAGGAAGTTGGTTATTTTAAGTAATCATGTACTTGTGGGGCAGAGACAGAAAAGATGAAAGAAAACCTTTAAAATGGCAAACTCCTAACTTCTTCCACAAAATCTGTAAGTCAGCTACTGTTACATTCATTGCTGCACTACTCCCACATAGCCAACCATGGAATTTATGCCACAGAGGTTTTTGTGGCCCCTTACTCCATGCATGGTTGTATCGAATAGAAAACAATGCAACAGAAAGTTTTACTTTTTGATTTCTCTCCATATAAATTGTAGCTCCCCATCATCTGATTTCATCACATTGTGATGGCATCTTCCACCATGACAACAGCATGCTGAGACAGTCTTTGATATTGCTGGACAACCCTTAGCCTTCTAGAACTCAGCAACACAAGCCAAGGGAGTAGGATGACATCCATTCAGGGCCCTTGTATTTAAGCCTACGCAGCATGGCAGGCATTCGTCCTCTTTTTCACCTACAGAGTTCGAGCAGATCCTACCAGAATACGCTTTATGAGGGCACTCTCAGATCCCAGTGTTTTGGGGAGTCCAGCCAGGGTGTAGAATGTTCAGTTCATTCTGTGTCTAAGAAGATTTGAACCTATATCTCTCACTTAGCAAGGAAATAGCCTAAACAGCTGGCCATGGAGAATTCCAGAGGAAGAATTACCTATGCTGCCCTTTTCAAACCCATGCTATCCTTCATTTTGATTCACATGGCTTTATTTTATTTTGAATTACCTGGGAGGAAAAAGGAAGAGTAAGCTACTTACACCAGGGAAATACTAATATTCTGAGTCCTGTGCTAGTGGCAGTAATTGTGGGTTTGACTCTACTGCCCTTTGCAGATGAAGCTGACATTTTTAGTAGAGACTCTGGACCCAAGCCAGTTTCAGTAGTGACCTGCTTTGGAAGTCCTTACATCTCAGTTTCTCTCTGCTTTTGCCATATACAACAAAGACTTAAAATACAGCATAAAAATAACAAGTAAAATCCAAGTATGTTATTTTTTTATTTAATTCCTTCTCTTTTGCAATACTAAACTGCATCAATATATCAGTGATACAATGCCTGTGAAAGGAGGAAACCAACAAATACTGAGAATCACTTCTGCTTCAAAGGCACATGTGAGAGCCAAAGGGAAAGTAAAACAAAGAACTACTGAACCTTAGTTCCTTTGAAACTACACGTCAAGCCTACCTTTGAATATTTCCTGGAAATACCACAAGCAATTAAAGAAGGAAACAGTGGGAAAGGCTGAGATAGAATATCAGACCTAAGGATTAAGGAAAGAAAAGCTGAGGTGGAAAGACACTTCTCTGGCTTCCACAATAGTGTGATCACCTCTACTGCACTGTGGCCTTCAGGGTTTGATCTCAAAAGATCAAGGGCTGTGTTATCAGGCCAGTCTGCCAAATTGCAGCAGGTCCCTTGTGATGGAAAGACACCTGTGGTTTCAGTGGGGAGATTCTTCAGGGAGCTACAAGGGAGTCTCACAGAACAGGGAGAGAGGTCAGAAAGAGAGAAGGATGCTCAGAAACAGCTACATTCCTCTTGCAAAAGTTTTGTTTGATTGAAAGACTGTTATGGTTTTCAGCTGCACATCATCAGATGCCCAGATGCAGTAGCAACTCAGTCCAAAGCAGGCTGGGAGTGAGGACAGCAGCTTCTGGAAAGGACTCTTCTTTCTGGAAAGAGGTCATTGATTGGAGTGGCATCTGTAGTCAGCTGGGCCTACCAAGGATTTATGCATATATTGAGCAGAACTAAGGCAAATAGGGTCTCATGGATTGTCTGTTAGGGCACAGTTGAGCAAGTTATGCTGGCTGATGATTCTTTTGATGATGTTTCTGTAGATTCCTGGTTAGGAATAATGGCTCTGTTGGATGGCATTGCACAGCCATCTTATTCCAGCTCTGTGAATGGTTTTCTCTATTCCAAGTTAATTTCCTAGTGAGTAGCCAGAGTAGGAAATGTGCAGATGCCATGAGGTGATGGAGTCTCGCAAAGGGGAGGGGAGTGGTGAGGTCCTGTGTTGATGTGACCAGGGCAGTTTACAGCTTGTAAAACAAAGTAATGAAGGATCGTCATTGCACACAGGCATTTTGTTCACCTATTGCCTCTAGCTGTGAAGGACAAAGTAATCCCACAAAGGCGTTTTTCTGCAGAAACTCTTCAGAGAGACAATTCTTCCCATCATCTGGACAAAGATGTCGGCCACTTCCCAAACTGTCAGGTCAAGTCTCTCAAGTCAGGCATCTTTCCAAAAGGGCTTGGAAAGCTGCTTGATTCAACTAGTCCTTGTCAGAAGTATGAACTGGTGCTCAGACAGGCTTCATGTTCTTGGAAGTAGCCTCTTCCAGTTTACCTGTGTCCCTTATCCATGGTGTGCGTGTGGCTGGGGAAGAGGAAAGAGTCAGGAAGGAGCTATAAAGGCCAGATCCCAAGGTGCAAAGTCCAGTGGGAATACATGGAAAATCTAATGTTCATTCTGACAAAGCTTCCTGAGGATGCAGCTGGTGTTTGTCAGAGGTATACTTCATACAATAGATGTGGATAGAAGTGCCTTGAGACAGTTGCTGGGAGCTGACGCCCAAATCTGAGCCAAGTTACTCATGGCTCAGTCTTTTTCCCAGGGCTTGGCACGCTGAAGAGAATTATACCAATGAAGCCTAAACTAGACTCTCCATTATTTTTTTCTGGCACATAAGTTCAGGGAAGTATGCGACTGGGAGAATGACCATGTCTGCCTCAACTTCTTAAACTACTTTTAATACTCATAAAAGAAGATAGACTGATAGTTTGAAGACTGACAACCCAGAAGGCTGAGGTATTCTTTCTGTTGTACAAACTGAGCACCACAGGCAAGGCATATCCCTCTCTCTCTCTACCCTAGAATGTTCCTCAGCTTCAGCTTGTAATGGAGAAAAGGCTTTATTAAAGCTTTCCCCTCTGCTGAGACTGAATGGTGAGTACTCAGAAGAAACAGGCAAGATGAATTTTTATAGAGGTTCAGAGAAAATTTTAGCTGCTAGGTTGCGAAGGAAATTCTAGAGAGAGACAGGGGCTGTTAGAGGGCCGAGCTTTGGCTGTGTAGATGTGGCTATATCACTGTCTAGTGGCTGTCCCATGGAACACAAGTCCCCTTGCTGCAGCTAGACTTTGTGGATACACCATGTGCTCAAATAATGAGTTCTATGGTTTTTAAGCCAAAAATTTTTCTCCCCCTGCTGAGGAACATGAAGTTTGTATATCTGCAACACATGGATCCCTTACAGAGGAGGAGATTTGCTCCTGAAGGGCAGTTTATGTTGTTTTGGTCAGTGCAGGAATGAAGAAAGGAATCAGCTTTTGGTTGCGAAATGCTTAAGGATTAGACTGGTATTGCACTACCCAAAATGAAATCTACTGGTTCAGCAAGGAGCAAAATATAAACAAGGCAAATTCTGAATTAGAAGCTGCTAGAGAGAGACAGCACCCAGTGCACATTGGATAAAACCAGCAGCCCTGTGGACTGAGAGCAATCCAACAACAACTCCAGCCCAGCTCCACAAATGTTATTGAACAAGTCTCATGAAGGTGTGTCCTATCTGAATTAGCCTTAAACAAAGAGGACTAAAAATCTCGAGCCTGTTCCTTCTTCCTCCCTGCTGTCTTGGTTTAAAAAGTTGAAAAGTCATGATTAAATTGGCTGCACTTGTTATTTAATATGTTTTATTTAGTTTGTATCTATGATTTTTTTAAATATTTATCATATTGCTAAAGAATGGTGACTGTTTTCATAGAAACTGGAGATGGAAGAGACCCAGTAAGTTCACATCCAGTCCATCCCCCCTGCTGCCACTGCAGAATTGTTCTGCATGTACATTTTCCAGGACCACCTCCAAACTCATTTTGAAATGTTCTACTTTCTTGGCGAGGGTCTGTGCTCCTTGTGTACAGATCTGGAAGTAGCTGGTGATGCCCATTTTCACATTTCCTTCACTCCTTTCCCCCTTTCATCTTCTTTATTCTCACATTTTCTTTACTCCTTTCCCTGTTCATCCTCTTTGTTCTTGTATTACTTTTTTGGGCACAGGCACTTCTTATTTGGTTATCCTTAAATGTTTCTTCTCTCTCCTTAGATTTTTTAAAAGAATCTGCGCAGTTGGGCAGGGTTACTCTGGCAGATGCAAGCAGCCCAAGCAATATCATTTGAGCAGTTATTTGTTGAGCAACCCTACCCTGGAATATCCTGTCCTGGGGAGTATGAACAACCAAAACAAAATCTCTAAGGTATTTGCTGAATATCAAAGCAGAAACACACAGAGAACATTGTCTCTCTATTAAACACAGCCAAGCACACTATTCTTAAAATCCTATTCTGTTATAATTCTTTGGAAAGGAATTTTTTTCTAAAGATTTTATTTATAACTATTGCAATTCCTTTGTTTATTACTCAGTGCCTGCGTTGGTTTGATCTACAGGTCACACTTGGCCTACTTGAGGCAGCTTAGTGAGCTGGCTGTTTTCCCTCATCTTGTGCTTCAGGAGCTAGCCGTGGATAAAATAACAGTTTCATGTCCATGCTTTATGATTGCAAAGAAAACTTTCCAGATGTGAGCCAGTCAAAATGGATGTGGTAGTATCTGCACCAGAAAGCTGCCAGCTTCAAAATCAATCCAAGAGGTAGAACTTGCTCTCCTCATTTCAGCTCCAGAGCCTGTTAACCACTATTTAAGAATCAGTGTGGTTAACAATGTCTCTTTTTGATCATAAATTAAAAGAGACAACTAGTGTGAAAAAACAGGCCACTGAGGATGAAGCTTTCCAGCATTAGCACGATAACTGAACTGAAGGCAAAATTTACCAGTGTCTGGCAGTCTGCTTTTGTCAATCAGGCTCCTTCTGTATTCTCTGATCTTTCTTTGGTCAATTTTGTTTTGCTTGTTTTGTTTTGCTTTTCTTCTGATGTTAGTTCTCTTACTGTCTTCCTTTATTTTCACATCTATACTTCCTCTCTATATTTCCATTGCTTGGTTCAGGTGAGGTACAGAAAAAACTTGCACATATTGCCCTGTCTTTTTTACCTTAAGCTGAAACACAAAAGCAGCATACCAGCTCGAGGCAACAGTGATTATTAAGTCTGCAGGTCTATAAATGTTATTCCCTTTGTGTTAGTCTGCAGTTAGTGAAATGTTGGGATGGAAAACCATCAAACCTGACATCAGAGGAGGCTTCCAAACATCTCTTCAGCACAGACAACCCAAGGTAAAGTTACACTGTAGTATTAAAAACAAACACAGAAATCAGAAATACCTTAAAATCAAGAAGACTTTTTGAAGTTTCAGGAGGAGTTTCCCTTGTATATTTAGAAGGGCTTTTGGAGCACCTATATGTACGTTCTGAAAATTTTCAAAATTGAAAACTGAACCGTAAGTGCTCATTTAGTCTTGAGAAGCCTCTTGATATTCCCTCTTGTTTCCCACAGCTCCTTAGCTCCCATCCTTCCTATTCTGCTCTTCTATTAAGAGAATGTGCCACAGAAGTGCTGCATTTCAGCCAGATTTCTAGCCATTTGCTTGCTTTTTGGGCTCCTCTCCCAGGTCCTTTCTCTTGTAATTTCTACTCCATTTTTGAGTTGCACATACTATCTGTCCCAAAGTTGTAGCATTCCTAGAGAATTTACACTTGGAATAATAAACAGCCTTCTAAGAAGAGAATAATTTTAATTAGCTAATACACTAGCTATGATCTTAAAATGTGATTTATTCAAAGAATCAGTTCTGTTTCATGTGGTTGCAGATGTGAGCAGATTTTGACAGATTGGCTGGGTGTGGGTTTTGTATTTGATTTTGGTCAGTTCAGGTATTATCTGTCTTGACAAATATTAACTGAGATGAATCTTAAGTTCAGCTGCTGTTGCAGTTAATTATTCTTGATGATAAAGGTTAATAGCTATTTTTTGCTACAGTCTTTGAAAGTTTTTATTCCAGTAGAGACTGAATGCTAATGCACTGTTCCACATAAATCACAGGGATTTGCCTTTCTACGTGTTAGTTACTGTCTCCTGTTGTTATCTAATAACAATACACATGAAGAACTTTTGGAGTGAGCAGTGATGTGATGCAGATCCTTTAGGATACTTACTGTATAACACATACTAGGAGGTGACTGAAAGTATAAGGCCCCATCAAAAGACCTGAACCTCTGAAGGTTCTCTATGGAGTAAAGAGTTAGCATGTGGCAATTTCTGCTTCTGGACAAGGTACTTCAGCCAGGACCTTAAAATTGAATGAAAAAAAAAATCTTAAAACCAGGATGAATGTAGTTCTCCATATCTTTTTTAGATTCACACAGAATGCCATCAGTCTTCCCTCTGCACTTCTACTCATTCACAACAACCTAAGCACTTAATTGATTTTGAGTGAGAAATGAGATAAAGAGAAATTCACACACATTTCCATTTGTGCATGTATTCCCTAAGGCCTAGGCCTCAAGTGCAATGAAAGCACTTGGACAGCTCAATGGACATGAAGATGAACATCAGGTTCACCCAAACAATGCTTCACAGAAAAGTGTTAATTTGTAAACTGCAGATCTGATTTGCACTCTGTGACAACAGATGGAATGTTGTATCAAGTGCAAGTGTTCTTACTTTAAGACAGATGGCCTTAAAACTGGAGATGAGCAAGAAAAAGGACATAGGAATGATGAAAGATTTAGAAAAAAAAAAGTCTCAGTGAAAATTTGAAAGAGACAGATTTGTTTAGTTTATGAAAAAGAAGATGGAGGTGTGAGTTTATCACAGCCATTCAGTACCAAGATGGTGGTGGGCAAAGTGTCAAATAGAGTTCAGTTTCAAAGTCAAAGTCAGTTTTCTGGAAGTAAAAGGAAAAAAGTAAATAACCTTACCTGTTTGCTGTTACAAGTTAGGCAGAAAGAGATGGGTAAGCTCTCAACTCCTCAGATATGGAGAGATACCCATTTCCCTGTGTTTATACCCAGACACCTAGCCTAGCAAGACACACTATTGGAATCTGAATTTATGCAAATTTAGACTTGAAATCTAATCTATTTGGTAATATTGCTGACAAATAGTTGTTCAGAACAACTACCAACAATTACTCCCCAAGAATATTTTGTATTAAAAAGTGGGGTTTTTTTAGTAGCCAGGACGTTAATACCAAATCCAACAATCTGTTACAGAGGAAGTAAAACTATATGTTCACAATACTTTCTTCTGTCTTTATAATATCCCAGCCTCTGAATTTATGCTTTCATTACAGTATTGTTTGATCATCAGTCTTAATGAAGCTCTCATTAACCACCTCTGCTTTCCTGTAAAACGGTCACACATATTATTCAGCCGTTACTGACTAAACCTACTCATTAAAGAAATGAAATAATTAATCTCCTCTTGTCTTCTGTGTCACAGTTGCTAATGGGATGATATGATATCTAAAATGTAGATTAGAAAGTACATTGTGTTTCTTTTTAAAAGTATAAAAAGTAATTTTAAATGTTGCTATTGTATTGTACCTACTTTTTGTCATACCCTTTCCCACCCTTATCATGCCTTTGAATGTGCTTCTTGGGTTGAGTAAGTCTTCAAGCTTTTATAGGCAATGGGAAATTTCTGGCTGGCTTTTAAATACTCTTGTTTTGGTCAATATTGACATTATTTTTGAAGAGTAAAGGAAAAAGACATAATCATGTTTAGCTATATGTCCTACTACATTCTTTTTCTACATCAGTCTTAGTTTCCATGACAAGATGCCTCACCTAGGGAAGTATTTTGCTTCTTGGAAAGCTCTTTGCACCAAAACCACACTTGCCTCTCCTTTGTAAATAGGAATCCACTCACTTGAATTAATATCCTTATTCAGCATTGCAAAGATAAGTTGCAGATAATTACAAGAATGAGGAACTCCTAAAACAAACAGTCTCTGTCCTGCTGGGCATTGATTTATTCCATAGGCTTTTAGTGCTGGGTATTTGTAAACCTTTCCACCTTACCAGCTGTGACTTGGTCTAATTGTCTGTAACAAATCTTGGTAAAATCTTGTTCACCTCATTATCTGTCAATGACTGGCCAGTTCACCTGACTGATTCCACAGCCACATCCACTCCTCTGCCTGGTGGCTGATTCAATAACTAAGTCACTAATGAAATAAAACAAAAGGACCTGACCTCAATAGTTCTGGATTTTTATCAAAAAGAAAGAATCTAACAAGATACTTAGATGAATATAATGTATCACCTTGTTGAATCTGAAGCTATGGCTCCAAGAAAATCCTCCTAGCAGATCCACAAGGTTAAGGGATTCCTATTTGCCTCCGTCAGACCCAAACTCATTTACTCCTCTTTGTTGTGTGTGGTTGACTGTGGAGGTGGACAAGAAATTAGGGAATAGATCTGATTAAAGAGTCAAAATTAAAAATACATATGTGTTTAATCTGGCTCTGTCTCCTATACAGACCCACAAGTATTGGTATCACCATGACTAAAGAAGATGGATAGAAACAGAAAAGGAATCTGCCAGAACCAGGAGAAATAGCTATAAAATGTGGCCTGAAAGCATCCCTCTATTCCTTGATGTTTCCTGAAAGTGTTCCAGAGTCAAAATATTAGTATTCTACCTTTTTCTTTATGTTGATTATTGCATAGTCCTCCACCAGTAGTTGTCACACTTACTGCTTTCACAGTTTTCCTTCTCTTTTAGTCTTTACGCTTGCTTTGAGTTGTTTGCTTTTCTAGTAGCACTTTCAGCCCTCAGAAAATATTGTAGTTATTAATTTTTTAACTTTTCCCAGAATCCAATTTATTTTGCTTGGAGTTTGAAATAAACCCATCATCCATCATCTTGTAAGACAGGAGACAACACTTGGCACTGTAGCTTGGTGTTAGTAACATTTTTCAAACTTATTTTTCTACTGCTGGTTTGTTTTGGGTGATGGCAAAAATTTTGTAATTTGCATTGGCTTTTTTCTTCTTTTTATTAAAATGCTAGTTCATTTTATTTATTTTACTCTTTGGTTTTAGAAGTACTGATGTAGTCCAAGAGGACAGTGATTACAACTGCTTGCACCTCAGCTACCTACCAGCTGTTTACCTTTCAGCTTCTTGTTGAATGTGGTAGGCTAGGAGATGCCATGTGAAGATTAAAAGCCTGTCATGTCCACATCCTGAATGCTGTCCTCAGCTCTGGTCTTTCCCACTGAAAACAGGATATACTGGAACTAGAAAAGGTACAAAAGAGTAAGGATTGTCAGTGAACTGGAATAGCTTATGTACAGGGAGAGATTAAGCATGCTGTTCAGCTTGGAAAGGAGGCAGCTGAGGTATGTTATGGTAGAGGTCTGAAAATCATGAATGGGTTACAAAAAGTGAAAGATAAATTTGCCATTTCAACACCTCTCTCAGGAATGAATTGGCTTTCAGAGAGGACTAGAACTGGTGTATTTTAGAACCTGGGAGACAGTTGAACTACATTTGGACTGTTCATTTACTCCCTCCCTCAGGATTTGTCACTGGTCCATTGGGGCAGTATGCTGCCTTCTTAAGTGAACCTTTAGTGCAACTGAGGATGGCTGCTCTCACCTGCTTAGGCAGCCTGGAACCAGAGAAGAAGAGGTGGAGAAGAGATGCAGATGCATTAGGCTGTGAGATCAAGTCATCAGTGAGACAGTGCTGGTGATGTGATTGCTAGTTGACTGCTGGACAGGAAAGGAGGATATTGGGAGAGCAGGGAAAGAATCTGCTTTTTTCTCTCCTGTTCCTGTGCTTTCAAGCGGCTTAGCTCACAGTTTTCACTGTGAGGCTGCTGTCCTGTTTCCTACCTTCCCCATGTTAACATTCTCTTTGTGACCCTTTGGCTTGGGCAAGCAGTTTCTTTTATAAAAAAGCTCTTTCAGCATGGTCATCATGTAAGTAAGGTGTTCATGGCCATATCTGTTTCTGTTTCTGCCCATTTCATAGACACACAACATTCCCTAAATCAAATATTAGAAGCAAGCTACCAGTTAAAAAAATATCTGCCCTGAAATAAACCTTACACATTCCATAACATTTCCTTTGTCACCAGAAACTGCAAAAATTTAATTTCTTCTGCAGGCTGCTGTTCCTCTCTTCTAGCCCTCACAGTTCTCATTCCAGGCCAACTACTTCAATGTTGCTAATGGTTTCCCCTTGTTGTGCACCCAATGTATAAACAAAGGTCTTTTTGCACAAAACAAAGTCAAGTTATCATCTTTGATCAGGTTGTTTGGATCAGGTTCAGCTGACAACTACGGAGCTGTTTTTCCACCCCTATGCATTTTCAACATGCTGCAAATCCCTTATGCTTGTGGGATTTCTGTTTGTTTGCTTGGGTTTCTTCAGAGGTTAACTTCTCCAAAGAGCAGTGTGAAAAAGAGAGGAATGCAGCAAATTTCCCAGATCCTGAGGAACAAAGAATGTGTGTTGCTGGCAGAGTATGATTGCTAAGAAACATCCTGGATGCCATCAAGCTAAAAGCATAAGGGCTGTGAAGTCAAAGAGTGCATCCACAGAAAAAAGGTGAAGCTGAAGCTGTCAGGCCTTTGAGCATATGGTGCACACATGAAATAGATCTTCAAGATCAAAGGTTAAAAGTTATTTTTTAACTCATGTAAACAGTTCTTTGTGCTTCCACAGTACTTCTCCTTTTGTCTAGAGATGCTAAAGCGTTTTCCTAACTCTGGGGACCATTACCTTATCTAACAATCAGGGACATTAATGCACAGAGAGTTGAGGTGCAAAGTCAAGTCATGCAATCAGAAAGTAAGGGCTGGCAAAAGCAGAGATTGTGCCTTTCTCTGTAGACCTTGCTTTTACAACAACAAGGATTTAATCTTTAAAAGGGACAAATAATTTTTAGTAGTGTGTTTATTAACAGGCTAACCCTTCCTATGGCTAAAAGACTGTACTGTGATTTACCAAAGGGGAGACTGATGCCTACACAGGTATTGAAATTATTATTATTATTACCATTTTAGAGATGAGATACTCAAGACTCATCTAACAGATGAAACAATACTTCTACCTCTACTCCGCCCACCTTTGTAAGAGCACATGTACTGAAACACACACCTATAGAAAAAGCAGCAGCACTGTTGCGGAAATCCTAGCCTTCCTGCAGGTTCTGATTGTGTTCCTGAGCCCTAAGTATCAAGTCTCCACCTGGGACACTGTATATTAGAGTACTGATGCCATCAATATCAAAGAAATTTTCTGGATACAGAGCTTGGCAACAGCAATGCTAGGCATGTTTTGTCCATGTTTTTTTCCGTGTTTCTACTAAACATCAGTGCTCCAAGTTCAAATTTGATTTATGCTTTTAAATGCTAACAGATCTCTTTACTTACCCTCATAAACCAGGAATGAAACTAGAAATAGCACAGTACTGAACAAATAGACCAGATTGTTCTTACAGTATTGTAGACCCTAGAACTGAAAGATGAAGTGGTTGTTTCTTTGATCTAGAAAGTCTGAATACTATCTAGAGTACCAAAGTGATCTACAGAAAAGGGCATGATGGAATGCATTCATGCTGCCAGATGTCTGTGATTTTAAATGAACCACACTAAACACAAGCAGATGTTCGGAAAATAGGCAAAGTTATTGGCAAAGGCCCTAGAAAGAACCACTTTAGAAGAGTGCCTGATTTGCAGTATTTGGGCAGGCAGTTTACAGAGAAGTCTGAAGCAGTTTTTGATTCTGTGAAGGTCTGATTTTGAAGTATCTCTTCTTCTTGAAGTGTCACAAAGACCCTAGTCTCACCAAAAATAGTGAATAGAAATTCTGTGGGGGAAAAATGATAGGGGAGATTTGAAATATTATTACACTGATTTACAAAACCACTTTTTCCATTTGAACTTCTGAATCTTTTAAACCTTTTAAAATATAAATTTTGGAAACTCAAAGGTATTCCAGTTGAGAAAAAATGCTTAATTTTGAAAATAATAAATTCAGATATCATAACCACATAATTTCTTTGCCAGATTTTACTGAGTCAATTCATAAAAAGCTGCACTTTCTCACCAGCAGGGCTGATTTCAAAGAATTGGCTTTTCCTTATAAACAGTGTTACTTCAGAAAAGCCATAACTAGTTTTAAGAGGCACTGTATTCAAAACCAATGCAAAATTCCTCATATGGGGGCCTAGGAGCACATGCTTCTTGTCAGTAACAAACATATCATCAACTGGTGGTAACCAGCTTTTTATCAACAGCTGTCAAGGTACAGGTCAGCAAGACCAGCACAGAAAAAAAGGTGCTGATGCAGGTATTCTGAGTAGGCGGCCTGACCGTGTAAGATGAGGAGATGATAACATGAAGGCTTTGCTTTCTGTGGTGTGGTTTTTGTTTTTTTTTAATCAGAGGCTGGAATTACTGGAGGCATCAATTGGTCACATGGATATGCACACAAGAAAGTTTGCTCCTTGTGGCCTGCAAATGAGACATGAATTCATTTGCAGGGAAATGTGTCTATTGCTATATGGTCCCCACCATGGTAAAGCTCAGCAATTCCTGTTAAGTTTAGGAAGTTGATCCCTACTGCCTACTGCCAGCTTCCTGGCACTTCCCACTAGCTGTGTCTGCACTGTATTGATGTTGTGATGCATTTCCTTGGGTGTCTGGGATGTAAGCAACTATAAAAAGACTACTATGGAAAAATCTATTAACACTGCTGTGTACTGATTGCATGTGTACAATATTTTAGGATTCCGGAGCCACGGAAATGCCAATGGCTGGTTTAAGAAACAAAGTTATTAATAAAAGATTAAGTGTATTCACTTGAATGAATGACAAGCAGGGATATTTGCTTTAGATAGTGAAAAGACATATTCTGACAAGAATATGGGGTAATTAAACCAATAAACCAATGCTTTCTTTAGTCCACACTTGTCAAACTGCTACTTGCAAGCCTCTGACTTGCTTCCTCCACTGTGTTCTTTTTCCCTTGCAGATCAAAGTCTGCCCAGGTTCTAAATATGCTTATTATCCAATTGCCACTCAGAAACAAACACATTCTTTTTTAACCCAGTTCAAGCAAAATCCAGAATGTGGATTTCCCTTTGGAAAAGTGGTCTGCAGTGATTGAGATCAGTTGTTGCGCAGTTGGCTCAACAAGGAAGAATGGTCTTGTGGGTCAGAGTGGAGTGATTCTCAGGAGATCAGATTCTGTACCTTGCTGTTTCACAACTTTCCTGAATGACTTTGGTCAAATTGCTTAACTCTGTGCTTTAGTTCTCTTGCAGTGTGACAGTACTTGTCTACTTCTCTTGGGAAATACTTCTATATTATAGTGATGCTGACAAATAAAGGACCTAAATGTCTAGATAACGCCAATGCCAATTTCTGTATCTGCCCTGACATAAACCTCAGTGCTACAAAGACATCAGGACCTTCACAGATGCCTTCTCTCAGTTAGCTTTTTCTCAGTTTCAGTGTTTCAAAGTTAGTGTTTTCTCAGCTTTTCTTTGGAACCATTTAGCTCCATTGTCTCAATTCCAGGCTTTCCTTATTGCTGAAATGTTTCATTTATGCCAGATTATAAATCAGATTGTAGCTAATGGAAACAGCAATTTTATTTTTTCCTATCTACTTTCAAATGCAGGAAATAAGCTTCTTGGAATTTTCAATTAGTCAGCCATCCTTCTAATTTCATTTGAACCATTTCTCTGTAGGCAATGCTAAACAATTGCTGTGGTCCTTTTCAGATACTTCAGCTGTGAGTTAGTCCTACACAGAATAAATGTGACACACAGAGAATTCACATGGCTCCCTCACTGAAGGTAACAATCTCCCAGGTGCATTTGCTTGTGTCTGAGACTCCATTGCAGCTCATTCTTGGAACACGTTACTGTAGAAAGAGGTCCACAACACCAGTGACTTGGTTTTCACTCTCATCAGGGACATTGAGCCTGCAATTCTTTTTCCTGTGACTTAAAGTAGAAGATTCCTCCTTTAGTTTGTGAATCAAGAAATTTTAATCACTTTAAAAAAATCCTCCCCCTTGTTTAATTTTGCATCAAGCTGGATGACTAACAGGGCAGCCACCTCTCTTCTGCTGAAACCAATTGTACCTAGCACTCTGCTGTAAAAATTGCTGAACTGAATGAAGTTTCAGACATCTTTACTCTTTCACGTGTAAAAAAGCCCAGAACACCCACATTTCCAAATATGCAGATAGACACGGGTAAGTTCTCCTCCTTTTACTGGTCTATGTGTGCTTACCAGAAAGATGAACCTGTGATGTTTCTTCTAATTCCCAGCCAGAATGGTTCATGCAGGATTGTTTCCAGGGCCTGTTATATTTTCTAGTTTGAAGTTCCAGAATTTTGCCTCTTCTCACAGATCTTCAGATGAGTTAACAGTGGCTCTATCACTCACCTGCTTAATCACATTAGCTGCTCCCTGCTCTCACAAGGAGGAATTCAGTAAGTTTGTTCCTCTTCATAACAGGCATTTTTAGCCACTGGGAGAAGACCACTGGGCACATATGTCAGAACAATCTGTGTTCTCGATTAGGTGTAAAATCTAGCTCACTTTTTCCTGAAACTGCATTTCTACCAGCTATATTGGACTACTTGCTTGACATAAAAGCAGTACATCTTCCCACTGAATGCTGAGAAGTATTGCCATCATACACAAAATACTTTTTAAAAAACTTTTCCTGACTGAATTACTTTAAAGATCCTAATGCACTAAAAATCTAGGTTTACCTAACTAATGCTCAGAAGCCTGTGGTGATCTTCTGTGTTCTTCATCTTTTCACATGAACAGAATTTTGGTTGTATTTACATCACCTGGAAGAGAAAGAAAGGCAAACACCCATTGCAGTTGCCTGCTGTCCAATATACTGTATGTGTTGACAGACATATTAGAGGCTTTTTAAGTTGTTCACTTGAATCAGGAGCAGTACTTCTTTGCATGCTTTTCCTGCATATATTTTTAAAGCTTCTTGCGCAATTTGTTTTTCAGGTAATATTTTCTCCAGTCACAAAGGGCCCAATGACTTGTTTCTGAGCTAAAGAGACCTAAGAGCTGTCAAGATCAGCACAGAATTTGTTATTTTACTTCAAATTATTCAGATATTTATAGTGAAAAGTAGAAAAAATATGCTCCTACTACACTCAAGGTATCAACTGCAACATCCCAAGTGATAATGATGGCTTTCTTCCAGAATATGGTGTATTCTTGAAACATGCAGAGCTGCTGCCACAACTAAATGTGTGGGACACTCCTTTTTTCTTTCTTTTTTTTCCTTTCCTACACATATGAGAGGGAGATGGTGAAGAAAAAGGAGCGGGGGTTTTAAATGTTTTTCAAATTTTCAAATCAAGGTGAAAACTTCTGTTAATATTGCTTCTACAGCCAGAGAAGGAATGTACATAAAGTGTCTCGGAGAAGATCAGTAACAGATAAGTAACATTTTTATATAAAGCCAATAAATAATTATGGCAATATTTCCAAGTCTTTAAGACCAATGTGCTTCACAGCTTACCTCCTAAACTGTCCAGGGCAAGCAAAAATTGGCTGCTAAAATCCACAATCATAGGACTTCTTTCTTCATCTCCTTTGCTTGTGCACTCTAACATTTTGTTACCATGTGAGGACATGATAACACTATCTTACACCTTAAGGTGTTAAACTCACCAAGAAATGTGGCAAAAGAACGCTTTGCAAAAACTTACCGCTTTTGTCAGCACCACTCCACGTTGCACAGGGGGAGTTATTGTGGGTGTGTAATAATTGTGATGCTGGAGCCTTCCTCTTATGCATCATATTCAACTCACTTCAATGCTTGGGAATTGTCAGAGGCATGTAAAAGAATGGCTTCCTATTTCTTACAAGCGTGGAGTGTTAATGTAAACTGAAAGTATTAGTACTACACCTCTTGGTTTCTCACAGTTCTGTCTGGTGGAGACCTTTTATTGCCTGCCATTCCTTCTTTTAGCAGCATTACTTTCTTTTCATATTGTTATTTGTTTCTGAAATCGTACTTATTTACACCAATAAAACATTTAGGGAACAGCTGATGGAGAAGAGTATACATAGCGGAGTTGTAGAGTACTATGGATCTTAAACCCCACCATACTTATATCGATACATGTCTAATGACTCATGTTAGATAACCAAAATTATCAGGTCTCTTTATTCACTGGTAGATCAGTCTCCTAGTGCTTCCCATTAGGTCAGTTGAAATCAGCCCATACAGAAAATTCAGTGCATGGAAGCCTCTGATATTAGAAAAGAAACTTTCAACAGATGTTTTTTTTATTTATTTCTCTTGGAAATACTGAAAACAATTTGCAAAAATTGTCTTTGGAAGTTGGGGGGGATAGACAAATAATTAAAAATGGAAAAGGATTGTTTTGGTATTTTATATGTTCTCATTCTTTTCTCAATTTTGTTTGGAATGTACTGTACTCTCACTAATGAAATTAAATGCTTTGGCTAGATTTTTTCAAGGTTTTACAAATACTTGTTTTCATAATTTCCCTTTTAAGAGGATACTTTAAATTCTTAATTATTTCTTTGAGAGGAAAACTGCTTTTTATCAGCTGCAATTTTCACCTGCATGGTTTGCAAGTTTCATTAAATAGGAACTTCTCCCCTTAGAGAGTCTCTGTCCCTGTCTCTGATGTGCTATCATCCATATTCTTATTTGTCTGGATGAATTCAATTCTTCCTGTTGCATTCAGTTGTCTGAATAGCTTTAGACTTACAATCACACCTTATAATTAATTTCCACTCTTTTCTAAACCTCAGTCTTCTTGTCCCATGTCGTCTTTGCCTCGACTGCCTCAGAGTTCAGTTCACATGAATAATTCTCCTTTTCCCTGTATTTTCTTCTGGCTTCACATGAAAATTTCCCAGGATGAGAATGGAGAAAATTGCAAAGAATTTGTTGAGAGTGGGCAAGACTAGTGGATTGATCATGAGCCAGGCCTGAGCGGAGGGGGAGGCATGACAAAAAACTGCAGTGCAACATTCAAGACCAGCAGAGTGAACGCACAGGCTCTCGATACCTCACATATCCCAATGTGCTGTAGCTGCTCTGGGGAAAGAAAAGGTTTAAAGGTGAGACGCTGGTGAGACGACTTCTGTTCACGTAGCTCATGACAAAAGAGTGTCAGCAAACAAGGCTGATGGTGGCTAGGGCTGTCTTGACAGCAGCATTGCCAGTAGATTGTGTGAGAGGAGTGATGCTTTTTGCTCAACACTTCTTAGATCACCTCTAGAATAGTGTGTCCACTCCTGAGTTCCTCAATGCAAGAAAGGCATAGATAAATTAGTGCAAGTTTGCTGGTGATGGAACTAGAGCACTTGCACTGTGAGAGGAGGCCAAGGGAGCTCCTTTTGTTTGGCCAGAAGAGATACCAAATTGCTTTTTTCCAACACCTACAAAGACGTTATTGAGAAGATGGAGCCAGGCAGTTCACAGTGGTGCACGGTGAGAGGATCAGAGATGGCAGCCAGAAACTGAAAGAAGAGCAGCTCAGGCTGGGTGAGAGGTAAAATTTTTTCTCTGGGGGAACACACAAACAGTGGAGCAAACAAGTATGCCTGGAAGGGTGTGCGATTTCCATCCTTGAGTCCATAGAGGGGCAAAAAAACTGTGGAAGGATCAGTCCTATGAGGCATGGCTAAGGGAGCAGAGGATGTTTAGCCTGCAAAAAAGTGGTCTCAGGGGAGACCTTACTGCTGTCCTCATCTACCACCTGAAAGGAGGCTGTATCCAGGTGTGGTGTTGGCCTCTTTTCCCAGGCAACTAGTTACAGGAAGAGAGGATGTTACTCTCAAGCTGTACCAGGGGCGGTTTATGTTGGACATAAGGAGGAATTTCTTCACAGAAAGGGTGGTTTAAACATTGGAATGGGCTGCTCAGGGAGGTGGTGGAGCGTCTGTGCACCAAGGTGTTTAAGGAAAGACTGGACATGGCATACACAGTCCTCTGCTCTGGTTGACATGGTGGTGTTTGGTCAAAGGTTGGAGCCGGTGACTCTGGAGGTCTTTTCCAACCTAATTAAATCTGTGATTCCATGATTCTGTTTACAGGACCTGGCAGGACACAGCCCTGGGCAGCCCAGTCCGGCCTCAGCACTGACCCCGTTGGGAGTCTGAGGGGGGACTGGAGCCCTCCTGGCGCCGCTTCCAGCCCTTGGCGCTGTGACCCCACAGCTCTCCCTCAGCACACCCTGAAAGCAGCCCCCTCACAGCCCCATCACAGCCCCCCACAGCCCCCTCACACTCCCGCACAGCCGCTCACATTCCCGCACATGCCCTCAACAGCCCCTCACAGCCGCTCACAGCCGCTCACAACCCCCTCACAGTCCCGCACATCCACTCACAGCCCCCTTCACAGCCCTGCACAGCCCCGCACAGCCTCCGACAGCCCCGCACATCCTCTGCACAGCCCGCACATCCCCTCACAGCCCTTCACATCCCCCTCACAGCCCCTCACAGCTCCTTCATAGCCTCTCACATCCCCTCACAGCCCCCGCACGGCCCCGGGGCCGCCGGGCCGAGGGAGAGGCCTCCGGAGCCGGCAGGGGGACCCCGCGCCTCAGCCCGCGGTGCCGCCGCGGTGCAGCCTCGGCTTTTAAGGAATAAAATTGATGTGGAATTCAAATGAAATTGATGTGGAACCCAAAGGGTACCGGGTGTCATTTTGCCTGCTTCAGGGAGTCTGTGGGACGGGGGCGGCCCCCAGGCCTGCTCGGGATGTGTGAGCTCTGCTGGTCAAGCGTTGCAGGAAGGCAAAAGGAGGAGAAAGACGAAATAAAGATCCAAGCCCAATGGCCTGACTGGGGACTGTAATCATAACACATAACTATGTTTTCCCTCTGCGGTGTAAGGCTACTGCAGGTGTTTTTGTTGGGCTTTAGATTAGGCAGATACAGTCAGCACCCTGAAATTCCGCCGTTGATGCGTGTCTGGGATGTGATATCCTTGAATCCAGACCTCCACTCACTTTTGGACAGTGAGAGGAAGCTTAGGAATGGTAAAACTGATGTGAGAAGATAAGCATGGGCCACGGTTCCTAACTCTGTGTTTTAAGATCAAACAGCTGCTTTGCATCGCTTTAGGGGAAGTAGGGGTTTGATGTTTCAGTGTGTTACGCTGATCAAGCATTTTTGTATTTTCATTGATAAAACCTTCTATGTTCCTGTAATGGGTTGTTTTTATACACTTGCTGTTCTGGGTGTATGCATAATATTGAGGGACTTAACCACTGACCCAATTAAAAAAAAAAAACCAACAAAAAACTACCTTCCTAAAAGTCTAATTGAATTTCTCTAAAGGCTTAGGTCTGCAAAATAGTTTTCACTCCTGAGCACTGCTAGCCTGCTTTCCCATGGTTTCAAAGACCTTAAGCAATAGCTTTGCCTTTTAAGTATAAACTCTAACTCTGGTTTAATAAAAGCAGAAGAAGGAATTAGTGAGGAGTTCATTATTTTAAATTATCTTTTCCAATACAGCTGGACAAAGATGACTGGCCATGTGATCTGTTATCATAATTCTGCCAGTTTCAGCCAATCCAATCCAATCCAATCCAATCCAATCCAATCCAATCCAATCCAACCTCAGTTGACACACTCTCCAAACAGTAATTGGGCAGTGGATCTCACATGGTATCCCAGGCACAGAAAGAAAAATCTCTGAGGAAAGAAGATCTCACAGTTTTAAGATCCTCTGCTTTTGGATGTCTGTTCTACTAGGAAAAGCCTCTACCTCGCTCACAATACTCTTTGTTGCCATAGGCAACTTGAGAAATAGAAGCTGTGGCTACTCATAATTCTTTCAAGAAACTATCTACTGATAAAGGAATAGGATACCGAGCATCTTTTTTTCTTTCTTTGGCTTTGTCTTGGCTTTTCTTTCTACACAGAATATCTTGCTAGGTGTCATAATTTTTTTGCCCCCTCATATTTTGTTAAATCAGTCCCTTTCTATTTCACAGCACAGACATATTATATGCTGGGTCTTTCATATACATTCAAGAAACCTGGTTATTCTGACTCTTTCAACTCAACTTCTTTGTATCCTTTCCATGCAGCAGCACATGCTGGGAGATGACAAGCTGGAAAGCAGCTTTGCAGAAATAGTCCCGGTGGACACCAAGCTAAACATAAGTGACAAAGGAAGCTAATGGTACCCTGGATTGGATTAGGAGGAGCATTCTTCCCCTACTCAACACTGGTGAAGTGTCCTTCTGGAGATTTAATCACCTCTTTCCAGTTCTTTTCCAGTATTTTCACATTTTTAAAATACCACTTATTTTTCTGGGTACAGTAGTGCATGTAACAGTGCAAGGTAAAGAAGTAAGATCTCTCCATTTGTTCTGTGTCATAGTCCCATTTTCACACCTGTACAAGTTAAATCAAAAGCGTGTTTCAGAAGAGGGCAGGCAATATACATGGTGTCCACCAGCTGTGCATGTAACTGCAATCTGAGCTACTCTCAACTCATCTTTCCATTTTTTCCTAGGTTTATGCCCTTCTGAAATAATAAGCATTGCTTATTAGAAACACGCGGCTGGCCATATTTTTTATCATTTTTTTGTGATTTTTTTGTTTGTTTGTTTTGTTTTTGTTTTTGTCTTTGTTTTAAGAGATTAACAAAAGCAATGGACAAAAGATATGTGGGTCTCAATATCAAGAAAAATCAAGTGTAGAATAATTTGATCTTGCATAACTGCCATAAATTTCACAAGTATGTGAGGAGGCATGACAAGTCAATATTTGTAAGAATATTCTGGATTTCTGGACCTCTGTGCAGAGTCTCTTCTTACTAGTGGCAAGCCTTCACCAGCTTTCCTGGAGTCTATGAAGCAGCTCTGCACTTGATGCATGTGCACTTCCTGCTGCAAGCCAGCCTGGTGTATCACTCATCTCCTTACACTTTCTCAGTCTTCATTCATTTCCCCATCTTTCTCAGCTTTCACCAGATTTCCTGTATAATAGTACTTTTTCTCTTGAAAACCTTCTGGTAGCCCATCCTGAAATCAGCAAAATGTCTTGCTTAAGTCCTTCCCTGTCCCAGCATTATGTTTCTCCTAGAGCAGAAGATGGTAAACCAAGGAGATTTCAGTTATGAACTATGACAGCCCAGCATTCCAGCGTAGAGAAGTATTGTATATTTATTTATTTACTTATTTTTGCTTTTTGCCTTCTGAGTTTGGAAAGGAGGAAGAAAAAGAATTTGAAACTAAACATAGATAGATTTCTTTGATAGCATTACTGTATTTTCATGGTTGAATGTAACCTCCAGTAGCAAATAATTCACCTGAAAGAGGAAAAGGTCCCCTAAGGGATATTTGCCACGGGATGCTTTGTTAGTAACAATCCCCTCAGAAGTAACTTTAGAATATTCTGGAAATGCAACACTCCAGTGTTCCATCACTTGTTAACCATAGGGAAATATTTCTTGTTGCAGTAGCACTGGCTGGCATTGAGGAATTTTCTGTAAAACTAACTGACTTTCCTCTTCACTAATGACCTGCTGGGAGCAAGTGTGCACTCAGTAAGTTTCAAGATGATAAAAAACTTGGATGAGTGGACCCCAGACAGTTGTGTGGCCATCTGGAGGGATCTCAAGAGGCTGGAGAAATGAACAGGGAGGAACCTCTAAAATAATAATAAAAAAAAAAGGTAAGGAAATCTAAACTCCTGCACCTTGGGAGGAATAGCCCTATGCACAGGTACAGGCTGGGGCAATCCATTTGGAAAGCAGCTGTGAGGAAAAGGACAGGGATGGCCTAGTGGACATGCTGAAGATGAGGCAGCAGTGCGCCCTCGTGGCAAAGGCAGCCAACAGTATCTGGGCTGCATCAGGGACAGCGTTGCCGGCAGGCTGAGGCACCTGGTCCTGCCCCTCTAATCAGCACTGGTGAGGCACCACCTGGAGACATGTGTCCAATTCTGGGCTTCCCAGTAGGCGAGAGGCATAGACACACAGGAGAGAGTCTAGTGAAGGACTACACGGATGATCAAAGGACTGGAGCATCTCTCATCTGAGCGCAGGCTGAGTACGCTGGGGCTGCTCAGCCTGCAGAACAGAAGCCTCACAGAGATCTCCGGCATGTGTATGAGTGCCTGAAGGGAGGGTACAAAAGAGAGTCAGGCTCTTTTCAGTGGTGCCCAGTGAGGGGCCCAAAGGCAATTGGTACAAACTGACACCCAGGAGGTTCCCTCTGAATGCCAGGAAACCCTTTTTACTTTGAAGGGCGACTGAGCCTGCACCAGGTTGCTCAGATATGCTGTGGAGTCTCCCTTCTTGGAGATATTCATAAGCTGTGTGGACATGGACCTGGACAACTTGCTCCAGGTGACCCTGCTTGAGCAGGAGGATTGAGCTGGACAATCTGCCTAGATCCATTCCAATCTCAACTATTTGGTGATTCAGTGCTAGTTAATTAGTAAACCTGAAGCAATCTATCACAACTCTGATTCTAATAACAGAATTTTACGTTAGGGCATTGGATGTGAGTTTGACACACCTTTGCCATTTCTTTGTTAACATTTTCTGAAATTCATAATGTTCTGCCTAAAAATAAAGGAATGGTGTTCTTGAGTGAAGCTGTTCCATTCCGTGGTACACTCTTTCATGTGTTTGCCACGTTGAGGGAGTCACTAACTGACTGAAAGCTGCCAAAGAAAGAAATGAAGTGTATGAGGCGATAGCCTGGAAATCTGAATGCGTTTGCATGGAGGACAAAAATGCCAGCACATCAGCCATGCTTTTGCTGTGCCTTGCTACTATGCTCATTACACCTGCTAGTGCAGAGGATTAATGTGTTTCAACACACAGAGACAAGTTAAGATTTTCCCTGAAGCCCATCTGCTTTTTTCCCCTTAAATCTTTACCTGCAGGAAGGAATTAGACTTGATTTAAGGGAAAGAATGGAGGCGGTAGAGAAATTGAGCAGTTAATAGAAAGAGGTTGGCAGCCTAAAGCAGAGGGATGGCAAGGGAGAAAACAAACAACTTCACCAATTAGGAACAAATTAAGGATGGAAGGGAGTTGTCAAAGGATAAACCTAACACACCATGTTGCTTTTTCCACTAGTTACAGCTGCTGATGTATATATCATATGTACATATGTACCAATATGTATGATATATGAAACCTCCAGTTGTGCTATTCTCAGTCATGGCAGCAATACTTTTTTTATTAATTTGCTTCCAAGAAATAATTCTGGAAATGTTTCCTCCCTGAGAACACCAAATGTTAGTATTCCCTAACATGATGCTTTAATGGAATGAGAATAAAAACAGCAACACAGAAAAAGACACATGTTTTAATCTGTCATTAAATAAGTTTGCCAGCAAGTAAAAACTTCTACAAAAAACTAAAACTTTTAACTTCTAATAACATTTGAATGATATTAATCTGAATGAAAATATTTGGAATGTTAGTGTAATAGCTTAATAAACTGACTCCCAAATAGTTTATCTAACTCAAAAGACCATGCATTTCTCTCACACACTTGAAACAGAGTAAAAATTGAGGTGGAATCTAGCAATTCACAACATCATTTAACAGAAAAGAATATTTGTACCCAGCAACTGTAGAGAATTTATGTCCCCAGACTGCAACTCTGAGCTGAAATTTGTCTTGAGAATATGATGCTAATGTCCCTGCTCTTTCTGAAAGTGTCAGACCTACAAACAGAATCAAGATCTCAGAAGAATTTTGTCTCAGTTCTGCTGCATTCTTCCTCCTGTAAGATGTCAGTGCTGTTGAAGAATATAAAGTGCAGAGATCATTCAAGATTGGAGAACTGACACATTTAGAGTGAAACAAAGGAGCTTTTTTGAAAGATAAAACTCCTTTCTATGGCTGAACATGTCACAGTATTTGAATTGCTCTATCATCAAGGTCTGGAGTAAAATTAAGAAAGGGAGAACATAATCAACCAAAATAGAACATGACTTATGTAATATTTTTTCATTATCTGCTCAGCCTAATTTTGTATGGTTAGATATACACACATATGAATGATACCTCATGCTATCATTTTCTATCCCTGTATCCACCTGAACAACTCTTACAGCTCTCAGTCAGAATACAGAGGAACAAAGTGTGGAGGTATTAACTGTCTGGGTATATAAAGTTTGGATGATATTTTAAAAAAATGAAGTTAATCACAAATTATGTTTAAAGCAAGTATTTCCTTTGGCTTATTTCTAGTTTCAAATGCCTGATAGGAATTCCACGACTTTTCTCAGAAGGTGGGGAAGTGCCTTGAAGTTCCTCTTTCTGATGTGAAACTTTACAAGAAAGTTACTGGTACAAAGCCACAGTGGCTCTGCCAAAAGCATTTATGGCTCATGGTTAGGCAGAAGGTTTGAAACTAGATGACCTTCAAGGTCCCTTCCAAGCCAAGTCATTCTATGATTCGATGGTTCTATGATTCTGTGATTCTATGGGTAATAGCCTACCTCTGACCGTGTTTGCAGTGATGGTTATGATTCACAGACTGTGGCTTAACTCTTCCTATTTCTGAGACATTTTATAACCCATGCAGCTCTGCTTTCTCCATTGACTCTCAGGATTTTACATTGTCACAGTGCATAATAAAAGATACAACAGAGAGCTAGTCATGCAGACAGGCAGAGCATCATATTTACTACAATTCTGGAGCAAAAATAAAAGCAGAGAACACTGGGCAGTAGGTTTCAGCCATCACACAAAAGTGGTGCTTGTTGTTCTGTAGGGCTTCTGGGGAGGATTCTTACTCTGGCAGAACCTCTAAAAACATGGGACCTCATACTTTGCTTTGTGCAGAGGTGGTTCCCAGTCAGCAGTCTGGCTGATGCCCTCAGTTTTAAGCTGTATATCTTCTAGACTGCTAGACTGACACCTAGAACAGATGAATACATGATTTACAGAAATGTGAAAAATAGGAGCTGTAAAAGAGTTGATTGCAAATGTCCAGTTGTCTTAGAATTTGAGAAAAGAACAAGGTTAGGCTCAGGACCCTTGGCTGTATAGGGGAACAGGACTGACTGAGAAATGCATTTCCCTCTTGCTACAAGGAAAAATAGATTCTGATGTCAGCATGATTCAGTACTGAATAAACCCTGGACTGCTGGGAACTAGTCTTAAAACAAAGTAGAGAAATGAAATGCCAAGACCAAATTCTGTTCCCAGTACAAGATGATTCTTTCAGCCCAGTGTGTGGGCAGCTTGTGGTAGAGCAATGCCTTGACTGTTCAGCTGTGTGATGACAGAGATCCTGCCATGCACTTCATGTAAGTTCATCTCATCCCTGCCCCAGCTCCATCTTTCTTATAAGTAGTGATAGGCAAGAAAGATGTATATAGTTCAGTGATTTTAGGACCCAAATCTACCCCAAACCCAGAAAAAGAGAAGAATGACACTACAGGAAAAGGTGGTAAGCTTGTGCCACGGCAGTTTCACAGAGCACAAAAAAGAGGGAGAAGTGGATGCCAGGATGAGACAAGAGAATGATGCTTTGACTTGCTGCAGGATGGACTAAGTTGTTACAGGAACTAAATTGTCCTAGGATGTTTAGCTTAAGTCCAACATGAAATGTAACTTCCTGTCAGAAGCTGGAAAGTAGGTGAAGGGATGATTACAAAGGGTAAAGCCTGTAAGTTGGGGGATGGTAGAGCTGAATGACAAGTAGTAACTTACTCTGGTTGGTAGACAAGATATTTCTGTTCTTCTTTAATATCACAAAACCCAGAAGAAGTGCAGAAATGATCAGTACAACCACAGCTATAAGCGGGCCAAAGAAATTTATCTTTGCTTGCTCTATTTCTTTCTCTTGTATCTCTGAATAAGAAAACAGAGAAGATACACACAGCAAAGATTTAACTTGGTGACAATTACTTTAAACACTCTATCCCCAAGTTATGCAAGTTAGAAGTTTAGGGTAAGGCTCTTGGCATCCTTTGCTTTTACAGTGCTTTAATAGTGTCAATAAATCACTATCTACATTGTTTTATTTCCCTTTCCAATAACTAGTGAAACTACCTGGTCTTATTGGTCACTTCAACAGCAGTAAAGCCAAGCACTCTTTCTGAGGTTTGGGTAACATGTGAAGGATCAGCCAATTAATTCATATAAGAGCCTATGAGGCAGCTACTGTGCTAATGCTGCTCTGTGCTACAGTGCAAGTTGGAGGAACCTGGTACATGTTACTACTTGGTGTCTGTTGGAAATGATGGTCAAAGACTAATAAAATGCTGTAAGGGATATGAAAGTAGCAGGGAATTCAAAGGACTTTCCCTCTATTTCTGGTTTTTGTGTTTTTGAGGTTTTGGTTGGCAGAGTTAGCAGCTGACAGAGCTTCAGCTATTGCCAAACAAAACTTATGTTTATGTGGAGTTCCTGGTTTCTTACCCATCATCACTGCTTAACAGGTACCTATTTTCATAAAGCCAGGCAGGAGAGAAGAACTGAAGAGGGAAGAGGACGATATTATTATAGCTAATATAACCGTTTCAAGACTCCTGAGCAAGGTGCAGAGCTGAACAAAAATTAGAAGACTTCTGGATTGTATTTTAATAGTATTTAAAAGTCCTAGAATGCAAAGACATCAGAGGCAGTTTGCCATGCCTGGTGTCAATAACTTAACCCTTTAGCTAAATTTATATTAAGGAAACTGCACTGTGGAACATTTTCAGAGCAAGTGGCAAATTTCTTTTACATCTGCAGGAGTAAGGTGCATGTTTATATTACCCTGGTAGGCTTTCCTGTAATGCTACCATTCCCTCTTGGCTCCCTGTTCCTGTTAATTGAAGCACAGTTGTTCTTCTTCAGCATTGTCTAAAAGACACGTGTGCAAGCCAAATGAACTTATGACCAGAGTGGGAATTATCTGTATTTTATGTTCTTGTGCCATAGCTTACAAACAAAAACATGTGAAAAGAAGTTTTCCTGGTCCAGAAGATAATAAAATACTGCTTTAGTTTAAAGAAAGGATCAGCCATGTGGAACCTTGAGATAATCTGGCAGTAAAGTCATAATGGAACTCAGGTCCCCAGCTTCTTCTTGCAAGAGGTGTTTGAAAAAAGACACAATCTCAGAGAAGAAAAATCCCCCAGTAGTCATTTTGGAACGTGCACTTCATTTTGCCAAATGTTATGAAAACCACCAGGAATGCTTCTAATAATAGTCCAAATTTCATGGTGTTTACACTTAAATTCAGCACAGTCTATTTGGCAGTTTGTGAACCAAATATGGTCCATGGGACTCTTCTGTTTAGCTTTCTGCCTCTTTCTAAAGAGTGACTAAGAATAGCAGCTTAGGCACTTTAAACCAGCAAAAGACCCCTTTTTTACTATCAGGGTAGTCAAACTCTGGAACAGTTTGCTGAGAGAGGTTATGGAGTCTTTGTCCTGGCAGGTGTTTAAAATTCAACCGGATAAAGCGCTGTGCTACCCATTGAGACTACTTTGAGCAGAATGGTTATAACTAGATCATCTCCAGATACCTCTTCCAACCTCAACAGTTCTCTGATTCTCTGAAGTAACAACCTGTCCCAACAGCTGTCTCTTCCAGAGACTGGCTGCTGCCTGATCCAGACTGCTAGGTTGCTGTGTTGCTACTGCAGCGTCTTCTAGGGAGGGGATCAATAGGGCTGTGTTCTGGATTGTGTAGCCATTCCTTCTCTGTGCCCTCTCCTTGCTGTAATAAGATTTTCCACATGGAAAAGAGAGGAAGTTCAGTGCTGAACAGGATGGAGAACACACAACCCTTTTAACCAACTTCTACTGCTGCTTCAACTTTATTCCCTGCCTTGACCATGTTGTCTGTGATCAGCTGTGCTGCAGTACCCTGGTCCTACCCTTGCAGAAATTGGAATGGGCAAATGGAGACTCACCTATGCCCAGTGGGACTGAGACAAGGCTTCCCAGCTGCTCCCTAAGGTGAAGCAAGCAGCTGATATTAGTGCTGCTCTTTGTAGGAACTGGGATATTCAGCCTGCTGGTAACGTTGTACAACTTTGTCACTGCATCCTGTGAGACATCCATGTGAGCCGTACTGCTGTGTGTTATGTTCTCATGTGAAATTAGCCAAGTCATCTCCTTGGGCTCTGGATAACCTCCACTGGAAGAACAGGAAAGGTTCAAGAATCCGTTGGGCTTTAGTTCGCCAGAGTGCAGTTCTGCTATCTCAGGTTGACTATAGTTGGCTGAAATAGACCAAAGACAGAGCATCATGAGCCAGCAACGTCACATTTGTGACAGTCCCTGCCAGTTATTTAAAATTATCAGGCAGAAACAAATCTAAACAGTTTTCTTCAGGAAGAAAACGGGCATTCCAAGAAGGGATTTTTATGGCACTTTTTTGGTGTATATGTAGACTTGCTGCTTCTTGTCCTCAGAGAGTTTCAAGGATGCAAGTCTGACCAGCCAGATGATGGGCCTCTGTCTCTCTCACCTCTTTTAGACACATTATTACCTCAGAATAATGAAACCTGGCCTGCTTACCTGTAAGGGCTTAAGCAGAAAATGGGAAGGGACCACAATGCTCCCTACCTTTGACCTCCTGAATGGGTAAGGGGAAAACCACAAACTTCTAACTGTGAAATGTAAAGAAAGAAATCATCTGAGAGAATTCAGATGAGGTGAGTTCAAAGTGCAGTGCTGTCTTAAATAGAAATACCCCTGGTCTCTGCCAGTATTGCAAGTAAACATTTTGCAGCATACAATTCATCATCACTTTGTGGTAGTGTTCCCTTAGCTTACCTTTTCTGATAGAAATTACCATAGCATAAGGGTTTTTATTTTGTGTCATTGAGTACTCATCACAGTTGATGAAAAACACACCTGTTGCTTTAAAAAGCTAAGTTTCCCATGGAAGAAATAGTGAAACAGGATTAGGAAGAACTATTTAAACATAAAGTATGAATGATAAATGGAAGCTTTTAAGCAATACTCTCTCTTAATTAATCTAGATATTATCAACCAGGATTTGTTTGGTTAGAAGTTCATAGCAAAAATAGTAGACTATAACGGAAAAGGAGAAAGAGGAAATGTTGGCATAATACTGAATAAAGTTGGCATACAGCAAGTTAAAAAACCCCAACAACCTCTCAAAGAAATCAGAAACAAATCCCAAGAAATAGACTCAAGATATCATTGAAAATGCTTCATTATTTTAGGGCCAATAGGACTAAAGCCACTAAGGAGAAATATTGGAGAAGGGAAAAAGGGTTCTTAAAAACTTGTGAGTCTTAAGAGGGTCTCACTCTTCTGCACACACACTCAATGTGTTGGATCCAGGATCTAATCCTGGCCCTAGAGAATTCTCAATATGGATAAATGAAGAAACATGATGTTGCTTTTATTTTCTCTTTCCTAGTACACAGTGGATAGGATTTAGCTTAGTCACTTAAATCCCCTCAAGAGAGTCCATGGATATGAATTCAAAATGGAAAAAGCTCCCCCTTTTTAATACCCCAAAATTTAGTTAAGTTGTCCCTCAGGAAAACTCGAGCTTCCTTTCTCCTCAAGGTCTGACTTGCTTAGCTGACTGCTGTCAGACTTCTTGTCTGGAGTATTTATTCTCTCCTTGGTATTTTATAGGGATGGTAGGAATGTAATCCATGGCTATGAAACTTGCCACAACATCCAAGTGATTTAACAGCTTCAATCTTATTGACAGTAAGCAAGAGGAAATAGTGGAATATACCCTGCATTTCTCTTTTATAGCTTCTGGAACCTCAATTTACTGAAAAGTGATGCAGGCTGCATGCAGGGTGTGGGCCATGTATATGAATTTTGTGTTTGTTAACAGAAAAGCACATTTCAGGAAGTCTTTTGTATTTAAAAATAATGTCTTCCAAGAAAGCTTTGGGATTAGATTAAATACCTGGAGAGACAGCAAATCCATCAAGCCCTTAATATTTTTCCTCAATGGCCTAATCACTTTGCTTTTGTTCTATTTTCTTAAGTGACCATCTGCCTTCCTTCCAGACACTGTCTGTCATTGAACTAATTAATTAGCCCTTAATTTTTTATTTTAAATTTTTTTTAATATCCAGTATTTTACATGTATTTCAGATTCCCACATTCTGGAAACAAGATTCATCTCATCATTCTGTGTTATAAGGTAATCAGATTGTGGTTTTAATGTTTCTAGTTGGACTGTATTTTTTCCAGCCTTCAGATAACTCTACTAGAGCTTTTTCCACACGTTTCAGTTTTTCAATGTCCGCTTTAAAGTGAGCTACTGTAAGTCTCTCTTGTGACAGTCAACAGTCTCATTTCAGTCTCAACACTTTGAGTAGTGCAGATTTTGAAACAGCTTCCCTAGTCTCACCTACTTCCCTTACTGATCTATCCAGAGGAAGCACTGCAGACATGCCACAACAGCAGATTTTCCAGTTAAGCTGCTTGTCACCATGGTCCCTACCTCACATTTTTAAGAGCAAAAAATCTCCACTGTGAAGCCTTCCCTTTTTTCTGGAGAAGGATCTGAGACCGTTGTTATATAAGTCATTGTGGCTGTATGAAATACCTCCAACATCCATATAGAATCCTAGAATCCCTTGTGTTGGAAGGGACCCACAAAGATCATCAAGTCCAACCCTTGGCCCCACACAGGGCACCCCAAGAGTCACAACCATGTGCCTGAGAATGTTGCCCAAACCCTTTTTGAACTCTGTCAGGCTTGGTGCTTTGACCACTTCCCTGGGGAAACTGTCAGTGCCTGACCACCCGCGACCTGGGTAATGAACCTTTTCCTGATACCCAACCTAAACCTCCCCTCACAGTTTCATGCTATCTATATATTGTACTAATGTAATACATAAAAATAACATGTTTCAATTGCATTTGAAGGTACTGCAGAATTTCTGAATGGGCTTGGTCACAGGTCATCTAGATAGCTTTGTGTGACTGCCCTGTCATTCTTGTATAGCCCTCAGTCGTTCTTATGCCCATTTTAAGTCTGATGTGCCAAACGACAAAAATCCCTCCATATATTATATGAGATTCTAATTAAAAAGCAGCATGTAAACACAGGTACATTTCAATATTTGTATTTTTCATCTTCTTATTTTGAAGGGCTTGAGGTTTTTTAAAATATGGTTTTATATTGCTCATTTCTTTGGGAGTTTATTGAACAGAAAGTAATTTGGAAGGATGACAACAGCATATTGTTAAAACAGTCTTCTTAAGCTAAAATTTAAAAGGTGTAGGAGACTTTTAGTACCTAAATGTGAGACATCTGTAACATGTTGCCAGATGTTGGCTAAGCTGATAACTGATTCAGCTGTTTGAATTAACTGAGCAGTTGATGCCAAACATTTTCTTAAATAGGGGGCCCTTGATACTGAGTGCACATGGTGAGTTTCTGAGTTCCAAAACTTCACCGAAAATGTTTCTCCAGTAGATTCTGGGACAATCAAAATTAAAAATCTAGGTTTTTTATCTGTGGATCAAGGGAACACTTGCTAGTAGCACAAAACTAAATAGGGTCAGTTGTCCTGGTACTCTGTTTTTGGCTGCTGTTGCACTTGGCCTGTTCTCTTTTAAAGCAGTATGCTGAAGCCTGAAAACACCAGTGCAAGTTAGAAGCTGTTATTATTAATGACTAGCCCTATCACAGTGGAAGACAGAATACAGCCATAAGGATAAAGGTTGCTAACAGGATAGTATAAAAGTGAGAAACATTAGGATTATATATTAGGAATTACTAAAAATACTAGAAAATGTGATGAAAAGATTGGTGCCTCACTTCCATTTCCCTGTTAAAAGATTGACTGCCTATTCCTCTGATTACAAAAAATTGTCTAATACAAAAAATCAGGTTGAAGCATTTTTTCTTCAGAGATATTTTCTGCCTTCCTTTAACTGAACATATGAATTTCTGCTCCTCCATGTGAGCTTTCTTTTCTTTATTTTCCCTGTGATTTATATGATCATAAAATAGCTGTGTGTTTGCAGAGGTCTTGCTATGCTTCAATTCTAATTTGCCACCAATGTTGATAACTACTGCTACTTTTACTAGAAGGCAGTTTGTCAGATGCAAATAAACAAGTTTATTTTCCAGAGTCCTAAAAGCCATTAAACTTGCAGGAGGCAATTCCATCTTTAGGAATTCTGCTCCAGAGCAGGCACATTTTCAGGGGTTTGGAGACAGGATCCATATTTCTGGACTGAACAAAATCACAGAGAATCCCACAGCCCAGATGGTAATTGGAAGAGATTACTTACCAATGATGTGCAGTGAGCACTCAGAATTGTGTATGACCTCTGTTGATTGTTCATTTATTTTTTGCATAATAATGCACTGATAGCGTCCCTCGTCCTCAACTCCTGCATTTAACAACTGCAAGGTCCATTTGCCCATGTCCACCTTGGTACGATTTATATATTCAGGACTAAGGTGATCGTGT
This sequence comes from Chaetops frenatus, assembly GCA_013400775.1. Lineage (NCBI taxonomy): Eukaryota > Metazoa > Chordata > Aves > Passeriformes > Picathartidae > Chaetops > Chaetops frenatus. The sequence goes on along the minus strand of VZTR01032445.1, from coordinate 104,314 downwards.
TTTTCTTGTCCATAATATACTTCATGCACCACTTTTTTAGTGTCTTTTTGCCAAAAAATTATTAAATTCTTTATGTCAATTTTCTGAGAGTTTGAAAAATAGCAGGATAGGTGTACAGTGTGATGGAGAAATGCCTTCACCGGATGCACGCTGGCAGCAATACCTTAGACAGAGAGAGAGAAAAATTAAGATTTCCACCAGCTACAAAAGAACATCCAGTTGCACTCAGGGACCAAACACTTAACAACAGTGGAAATAAAAATGCCAGCATTTAGACATAAATTCTCCCTCTAGGTATGACAGGACATGTAGTTGTTCAAACTGACTCTTTTAGTCTTCTGAAGTTCAAGTCATAAAACTGTTTCTCATTTTTCATCCTATATTTTACTTTCCAAAGAAGGCCTACCACACAGAGATTGTGAGCATCTCTATTTTAGAAGACTTATCTGCAGGCCAAAGATCCAAACAATTCTTGCTTGCAGCATCCTGAGTGTAATGAGATTCTGCCACAAAGGAGATAGTTGCTTAATTTCTCTTTAAAAAGTTGAGTTAATTCTCCTAAGAAAATAACACAGCATTAAAGTTTTGAAGAAACTTTTACCACTGTGTGGTAAATGTGAGCGTCTAGGGAATGCATGACCAGCAGGTCAGAAGCAGGTGAACACTTTCAGTCTCAATGAAGAACTAATCTAAAGTTTAATGACAAATTAAATGTCAGATTTAACTATTCTGTAATTAATCTAGAATTTAATGACAGAGTAAATGTCAGATTTAACTATTCTGTTGCTGATCTTGCTAACAGAAATGGTCAATAAACACAACTATGCCTTTCATGCAAAGAAAAGATGAACTGCACTACACAAGGGATGATTTTTCTCCTGCTTTCACCCGCGCATGTGTCCATTATTATGAGTGGTGGTAGTCTGGGAGAATTGCGTTTTCTTGGAATAAGAAACGTAGTCCTCTGTTCCAGAAGAGACAAACATCTCTGTTGTGTTCAAAAGGAGGAGAAGATTTACAGTCTCTCCCCTGGTGCAAAGTTTTGACTGTTCATTCAGAACACCAGATGCCAAAAGGATCTCTGTGGCTGCCTCAAACTCCAGTTGTCCCATATCAAGCTGCCAGTTTTCAGTTTAGTACTGCTCTTCTCTACAATGCACACAAATGATACACACACATTTTAAAGACAGATTTAAATGGAGAATTTAAGAGCAACATAAAATAAGTGTAATGTAGAGATATAAAGTTGAAGAGAGAAAGTACTTACTATATATATTTTATAGAGTTCCTGCATACAATTTAAATACATGTCACATAGGCTATATGACCTTGATTGTGCAATGGAAGTGATTAATTACTAGTAAGGAATGAGTTCTTAGTGGATGAGAAAGTATCACATAGAAGGACACAAACAATCAAAACAGTTTTAACAATTAAAAATGTGCCTTTTACCTGGGAGAAGTATCATAGCACAAAGGAAGAATATGCAGACCTCCATGACACTGCAAGAAGGAGGAAAGAAAGAAATATATTAGAAGTTGAAAACATTCTGGTCCTCCCAAAGAAGTGATAAAACAAGTAGTTTTAGCAAGAGAGAGATTATTGAGAAAGTTAATCTCACCTTTTTCCATAGACTGGTGCAAGGAGTTCTATGTGTTTCCCAGCCTTTAGCAACCACAACTAGCATGCCATGGCAGCTCTCTGGTTTACAGAGAAGGTGATGTGTTGCAAGATTACTGCAGGCTGTGTATGCCATGGGAAGAACACAGAGTCCCTCGGGTCCAAAGGGCAGGACAAGTACCCAAAACGCCTGGAGCGGAGGAAAGCGGAATGGGGAGCATGCTTGGCCTGGCAGTGTGGGGAAGAAGATGGGGAATTGAAAGTAGAGGGGGAGGAGAGTGTGACAAAGAAGGAGGAGATGAGTGAGACGGCTCAGTGATGTCAGCTACCAGAAGTGAAGTGTGTAACCTTCAGTTTTGTGACAGGAACCTATCCTTAACAATGGCATAGAATAACGTAGACAAATCTTGTGATATATGATGTAGAGAGCTGAAGCTAAACAGCAGGTAGAGAAAAAAAACCAGATTTTCTTTAGAAAACAAGAAAAAAACCCCCTATGTCTTGTCTCATAGGCAAAACACCTCTCTGGCTGCTTGGGTTTGTGTGGTATAAGCACCCATAGTCCAGGCAAACAGCCAAATGTCATTCCTATGCACCCTTAGAGCGGCACCTGCATCTGACTGGTCTGTGTTTGCTACTTTGCATTTTAGCAGCACCTTTGTGGTTTTTGTGTGCCTTTTCTATATACTTGGGAGAAGCCTCTATACCACCCTTGCCAAAATCCGGCACTCTCCTCCTTTCAACAGCTCCAAAGAAACCTCTTTTGCAAAAAAAAAAGGGTTTTGTAAAACCCTCCAGCTCTCATACTACTTAAAAACAGTGATATCGTTGCCTGCTGTCCTCACTGGTAGTATACTTTCCTGATGGATGGTTTCTTATTTTTTGTCATGTTTTATTTTAGGCTGGTACACTTGGGTCTGTACCTTTACCCCAGATCTCTCCTCTCTTCTTTTGTTTGATACAGAATTCCACTCAGTCCACTGATGTGTTTTGTAAGTGTATTGTAATGTACAGGACTGACAACAGTGTTTTTCCAACTTCATCCTGCCTTCCCTTAGGAAAGGGGAGAAAGAAGTCCATATGGCTTGGAGGATATAGATAATTTTCTTTTTATCCACCTGCCATAGCAGAAGAGGAGGGAGGGGAGGGAGGGCTCATGCAGAATCCATTGTCATAGACAGAAGTAATTCTTTTTCTGCACCAGCCACCCAACTGCATGGTAAACTTTAATCAAGGGGTTCTCCTCCTAGGCTGGGCTCCACTAAACTAAACCTGACAACTGACTGCCTAGAGTAAAAATGCCTGTGCCAAGCCACTGGAAATGACAGAAACTACTTTGCAGCAGTCATATTTCCATCTATAAATAAGAATTTTGGCTTTCAGCCAAGAGAAAAATAAAGGATAGCTCTATTTTTTTTTATTCAATGCAGGTGTGTAAGAGGAGAAATTAAAGCAATTCAGCAACTACTGGCAAAAGTGGAGAGAGTGTACTGCTTGTTTTGCAATGACTGTCTCACAGAAGCAAAGACCAAAACCAGAACTGAAAATAAGACCGAGAGAGAAAAAACCCAGGCAAAAATACCAAATAACACTGCTTGCCTTCCTTTATGGTTGGGATGTGGAGCTGTGAGGACAGAAGTCCCAAAGTTCCTACATGTTTTCCTGGCTGCCATCTTCCGGGAGAAAGGGTGTTGCTGGGGGTGCTGGCATGAAGAAGGATCCTGTGAGTCTGCAGAGGGCTGTACACCCACCTTCCCTGTGGAGGTGAATTGCTTGTCACAGAGTGTGAGTGTGACAAGCTGCTTCTCTCATGGGACCTGCTTTATAGAGAGTTGCTGAATCACTAATTGGGCTGCTACAACTTTAGAGCTGCAAGCAGCTTTTCTTCCCCCTTTTCATAAAATGCCTTTAACCAGCAAATGCAAATCCTTGGAGCCAGTATCCAGAAGACAGAAGGGAGAAAGGGGAATTACACAATATCACTGTTGGCTTCTTACCCGCTTCCTTTGGCATATTCAATACAAGTTCAGCGCACAATTCTCTCTTATATCTGCAGGCCACTGAAAGTCTTGTTGTATCCCAGAATTGATGAGCAGTCAAAGGGGGCTAGGTAAGAGAGGAAAGATAGACATTGTGGGTCTGTGTGTGGATGTGCAGTTTTGCTGTTCACATGCTGAGTGCATCCATGGAAGTGGCACTGTTTCACAGTGCCAGTGATAACTGATGAAATGGGAGTGGTTTGAAGACCTAAGGCTTTAAAATTTTCTCTGACATCCAGAATAATGTGAGGTCAGTCCATGGGCAGGTAAACATTTTCCCTTGCTAAATAAAGCTAGCATACATGGTGTCCCTTTTGGAGCTTCTTCAGCCATTCTTGGAGTTGTCTCCATGACTCACCATTACAAATCATGTGTGGATGTCAGAGATGAAAATGGAGAAGTATATTAATTGAAATTATGTCAGTATGCAGTCAGGAGTCACACTCAACCCTTTATTTACTATCTCTGCAGTGCAATCACTGAAAGAAGAAGAAACCATATGAGCACATGCACTTTACAGGCCTGATTCATGGCAGCTTTGGTTTGGCCCAAACCTGTCTGAGAAAACTCATGAGGCAGTTTCCACTTGGCTCAGTACAGGCGGATTCCTGCCCTGAATAATAAAATCATAGAATGTTAAGGGATGGATGAAACCTTAGAGATCACCTAGTCCCAGTGCCCCCTACCATGGGCAGGGACACCTCCCACTGGACCAGGTTGTTCCAAGCCCATCCAACCTGGCTTTGAACACTTTCAGGAGTTGGGATGTCCACAACTTCTCTGGGCAACCAGTTCCAGTGCCTCACCACCCTCACAGTAAAGAATTTCTTCCTAATATCCAGCCTAAATTTCCCCTCTTGCAATTTTTACCCATTCCTCCTTTTCCTATCACTACAGTTCCTGATGAAGGATTCCTCTCCCTTCCCTGCAGCCCCCTTCAGATACTGGAAGGTTGCAGTGGGAGGAACTCCAGTCCTCTTACCAACTTTGTGGCTTTCCTCTGGACTTGCTCCAAGAGTTCCATGTCCTTCTTATGTTGGGGACACCAGAATTGTACCCTGCACTCCAGGTGGCATTTCAGGAGAGGAGAGGAGAGGAGAGGAGAGGA
>VZTR01032445.1:73250-99121 GCA_013400775.1 Chaetops frenatus | reverse complement strand
GGAGAGGAGAGGAGAGGGGCAGAATCACCTCCCTCAGTCTGCTGGCCATGCTGCTTTAGACACAGCCCAGGGAATGGTTGGCTTTCTGGACTGTGAGTGCACAGCTCCTGCTCATGTTGAGTTTTTCATCAGCCATCACACTCAAGTCCTTCTCCACAGGGCTGCTCTTAATCACTTCTCTGCCCAACCTGTTGGTGTTCCTGGGATTGCCACAACCCAGCTGTAGGACCAGGCACTTTGCTTTGTTGAACTAATGATATTTGCATTGATCCACCTCTCACACATGTCAAGATCCTTCTGGATGGCAAAAACTCTAACATCAATGTTTGGGAAAAAGAGGCAAGTTCACTCCCTTTACTTTTGAGGGCAATTTCCAGAAAGCCCTGTGTGACTTATTTTGAGATTGGCTTTCTGTCTCCTGTTCCTCCCAATCCAGCATGTGAAACCAGCATGTAAAACCCCAATAGGCACAGTGAAGCATGAAGGTCTTGGAGTGAACAAGAGCTTTGTATCAGGTACGCTTGCCTGGGTTTTCATTTGCTCTCTTTTTTTGCTGTTTTCAGTTTTGGATGTAGTCATTATCTTTTGAAACACAGTGTCACATTTGTGTTCTTTGACTCCTAAGTTCCTCCATTACCCTTAAGTTCCTTCCAAAATGTCCCTTTCTTACATATTCTCACAGGTCATTAGCTTGTTTTCTTACAACAGGTACACATATTCTATGGGAAGACTCTCCTGCCTCATGTTGAACTCAAAACAGAACTAAACACTGAACTAGTAAATTACTCTTGTTATTTTTCTAGCATGGGGAATTTTTGTAAAATTTCCACCCTATGCAACACTGAGCAGCTCCATGAGCAGTGCTGTGAGCCTCCTGGAGGCAGGACATCTGTGACAAAGACTTTCCACTACTGATTTGGAAGCTATCCCAAGGGCTTGTAAATTAAATTATCCTAAAAATGCATTTACCAGCCTTCTCCCATGTGTGAATACAGGTTGATTTGCACAAGTCTTATCAAAGGAAATCACACTTTAAGAAAATTTCCTTGACATGGCAAATTCAGAGGATTCTATGATGCCCTACACCCTAAGACTAAGCCATGCAACCATATAACTATCCAACAAGGGACATTTAAAAAGCATACATTACCCAGGCAACTTGTGTTTCCTGTGTGCTTCCCCAGTCAGAAAACTGTCACTGTTTTAGTCAATCACACCAATTTTTCTATTTCTCATTTTTTATAACTATTTTTCACTCCAAATTACATTTTAAAATTCCGGGCTTGTTGTTTAATTATCTTGTTGTTACATGAAGAAAACTCAACCCTCTGTCTTCCTAATGTTTGATTTCTTAAAGCATTTTGTATCCTTTCCCATTCAGCAATATGCTTTCATTATATCTCAGATCTTCAGGAGAACCATGACTTTTACTTTGATTCTGGGATGACTTTGCTCTAACATCTAGAAACTCCTGTTTTAATAACAATCGAAAAACACTAATTATTTAAATAATACCTTTGGTCCAGAGATCATGGGGCATTCCAGTGCCTCTGCAAGCAGAATCCTTCATCCACGACTTGGGTCAGGTATCTGTGAATGAGGGCACAGCAGCTGCCTAATGACACAGAGTCCCACTGCACAAATCACAGGACACAAACGTGTTCTCCCTGCAACTGAAACTGCGGGGGAAATTCGGAGGGGAAGAACGTCATCAAACCAGAATTAGACATTCATTTGGATTAGCTGTGGTGCTTGAGTTCCACCTAAAGGACAGGTCGGTTGGCACATTTTTCCAGACTTTATGCCGCTCCTGGCTACAGAGTTGGCAAGTTGGTTGAACCACTTCAGCATCCCAGGTACCATGGGTGATGTCTGTCCTCCTTTCCCAGCTCTCGCACTTGCATCAAGGCTAGTAAAGCAAACGTGTCAGCTGGGAAGTGGCAATTGCTGGGTACACTTCTCACCAAGTCACAGCAGCCTGTTTGACTTTGCTGTGAAACAGAAAGGGAGCACACCCCTGTGCCCACACAGGTGACAATTTAGAGGTGACAGCTGATTAACAGGCCTGTCGGTTGCTGGAGACCCTTCAAGAGTCATTGTACAGAAGAGGGAATGTGAATGCCATTCCCAGGCTGTCTGTCTTCCAAGCCTCCTATTTCTGTGCAGCACACTTTGCCTGAAAATGGCATTATGGCTACACAATGCAGTACAGGCATAACTTCAAATAGCAGTTTGCAGGGCACTTCTGGTGTGAAGGTGTGTGCTGTATACAGAAAGATGAATCTGTATTTGATTCCTAACTATACTCAAACACATCTAACAAGGCTTAGCGGCCATATAATATATTCTATGCTTAGTCCTCAGGTGTTACATTCTTTATTTTCAGTAGGAGTCTTTCAAATTCAGCTGGGCATGTGACACAAACCTCATACTGCTTTTCAAACAGAAGGATCACTGATCAGGTGCTACTCTTCTTGCAATAAATGAATCTCAATTATTAAATGAAGATGTGATATTCAGTAGCTCAGTTAAATGAGCCAAGCCTCTGTTCTAGTGTAGAAATCACTCTGGGGACACATACTGATTCTCTCACAGTGCCTCTTATGGCACATTAACTTTACAAAGGTAAAGGAAAATATTCTGCCTTTTGGTTCTGGTTTCTCTCTTCAACCACCAGAACTGAGCAGTGAAGAAAGGACCTGATTCTCCTATTCAGTGGTGTAAATTAGGACCAGCCTCCTTATAACATGCATAATCGAATAACACGCTGGAGATCCCCTTTGGTCCTTTCACCCAAGTCCTGATTATAAACATCCTGCTCCAGGAATTCAGGAAATAATTGTGCTGATGCCACCATGGGATAGTCTCTGGCTCACTCTGCTATAGACTGATCAGCTTGCTCCAGAAAGTAAGGGATGTGTGTGAAGCTGCTATGATAGCAGCTGTGGCTCAAATGAAAAAGAGAGCAGCTGTGGAGTCACTTCACTAACAGCAAATACATTTTTATGAAGGTGTGCTCCTAATTGTTTATAGGAGCATTACAAAGGCTTGTGTCTGTAACTGTCCAAATCGTTATCAGATAAAGAAAAAAGGCTAAAGCACTCAATCAAAAGGATTACTACAATACTGGGAAATGTCTAATTTCTTTCTCCAGTGTTCCTGTCTCAGAGGCAGCAAAATGCTCCAGTATGGATCTTGCTTGATAACAGAAATGTTCATCCTTTTCTCTGTCCTACGTGCCTGTCTTCCACCATGTGCAGAAAGCCCAGATCACAGAAAATCCACCCTTTCCTATCACAAATACGTTTGTGCTACTTATAGCAAGTACTCTCTGTGCAAAAGAAGCTTCCTCTTTTTAAGTTGAAATTCCCCTTTCAAGACACATTTAATTCTCTCACAAGTGTCAGTGTTATTGTCAGTGTCCCTGAGCTGCTGTGTAGCCCCAGCCTTCACGAAAACCTGTGCTTGGATTTTGCCTGAAGGAAATAACCCTTTTTGAAGAAGACTAAGCTTTTATGGCTGGCAAATTCCATTCACTTTTCTTTGCTTCAATAGGTCTTAGAATATGAAATACAGTTTTTTGGCAAAGACTGAAGTTACTACAATGAGATGAAACAAAAGCCTGTCCTTCCCCAGTACTCCACTGCTGAAAGTCACCAAGTTAATTTAAGAACTGATGACACAGTAAAAATACATCTGAATGGATTGTTATGTAAGAACAGTGATACCAGGACCAATTCCATAATATTTACAGGAAATTGGAGAAATTAAGGCCATATCTATGCTACAAATGCCCTTCTTGCCATGTTCTCATTGACTTTTCTCCATGACTGAATAAAGAAGTTGTGATTATGAGTTTGACTATTTATATGTACAATTCTTTGATAAATTGATAACTTCATTTCCTTGTACTGCCAATTTATTTACATGGAATTTGATTTCTCCTGTAACCTAATTTTGATTCTGCCAGCTTAGTAAAACTTGTAATATTATCATCCATTTAGGTTTGTTTCAAGTTGGCTTATGAGCATGCAGTGAGCCTCATAAAAGCCCAGCTTAATGAGTGCAGTTGTTCTTGCCAGCTGTAGATCAAACAATGTTCACACCTGAGTCTCTTTTGTCTGAATCACAGTTTATACATGGCATTCAAAAAGGGGCTGCCTGGGGAGAAAAAAAAAATCCATCCTATATAGTTTGCCTATTAAGCATCTGTATCTATTGCCTATTATTAGAAATGAATTCCAAATCAGTTTCTGTATGCACGTTTTCTTTGCCCAGGACAAACTACTCAACAGCTCTGATTAAAAATAGAGAAGTAGGCTGTTAGGAGTGAAGAAGGGGAAGTTTTTTCTCCAGTCTGTAGCAATCAGAGAACTATAATTTACTTTTAACAGTTTCCTGTGAGTGCAGCCAAAAGAATAATTTCTTCAACTAGATTGATTGAAGACTAATTGGACCTAATTTAAGTGTTTCCCAAACATGTTCAGCAAAAATCTAAAACCTAGGAGCATTTTCAGGCTTCAGATTTTTTCCTTGCATGCAACTTAGTCTTGCAGTTAACAAGAAAAACAGGAGAGGTGCATAGGATTTTCAGAAATGATGGAGTATCCTCCTCCCACTCTAAGACGTCACCAAAAGTAATGATGGATGAGACCTAAACATTGCACTGGAAGAAATCAAATTGGAAATGTTAAATATTCTTTGTCTTTCTGCCTACAGAGTCTCAGCATTTATACTGAATGTCATACAAATTTATTGAGTTCAGTTTTCATCTGAGTCAAATCCCCAACCAACCAGGCAGTTGGATTAGAAGGCAGTGCTCTTTGTATGGGCCTGGGTAACTTCTGATGAGATGGGATGCGGTTCCTACTTCATGGTAAAAGTTTTGCTATGCGTTTATAGGTTAGCTTTACCTATACTTTTATTGATAATAATAGGTGTTTAATGGGGATAGCTGTGTTGGCAATGTATTGCTTGTGATGCCCTGTGAAAAACTTGTTGGGTGACATCTGAAATAGGAAACCAATGTTCTAAATCAGAAGAGAATCTAAAAAGTTTGAAGCAAGACAGAGACAGTGTGTAGGCAAGGAAAGAGAAACTAGATCAGGCTTTAACTGAAACACATAAAAACTATGTGAGAAGATCATAGAGAGGCAGGGATTTTGTAGAATAGAATTAGAAGTTAGTAGCTGATAAGAAGGTTTTAAAGAAGAGGTCAGTGAGAACACTCTAATAGTCTTAGGGGGAAAAATATACTTCATGGTAGACCATAAATACAAGGTAAACAATTATTCAGAAAGACAGACTGAACTTGAATGACCATGCTTAAGAGTCAATTTTCATCAGAATTTCATCCACTTCTTTGTCTGTTGCTAAAAGAAAGACCTTGAAGTTGAAATTAAAGAAATAACAAAGATAACAAGGTTAGGATTGAAAATAGATCTCCAAGTTGGCTTCTACAGAAAAAGGAAACGTTCTTTGTTGAAACTTGGTCACACAAAACATTGTGTGTATGACTAATACAGCACAACTCTAAAAGCTGGCAGGTATTTGGAAAGAATTTTCCTTGTAGCCTAGATTCCAGCTCTGAAAAGGTTTCCCTTGGAGATAGGTAGCAGCAAGGACAAGATGCTATAATGTGCATAGAGCCTCACTGAAATTTACCATTGTGCATCAGGGCTGCAGGTTAAAAACGTTTGGCAATCTGGAGCTGCTTGTGATATTGCAATACACTTACATCATGACAGGATTGTAGGTGCAAAAGATTGATTGAAGCACATGGGGACACACGGGGACATAAGCCTGCCGCCCACAGCATGGGTGCAAATGCTGTGAGCAGCCCAGACATGCTCAGCAGATGCCCCAAGCTGACAGAGGGCCAAAGTTAGGATGGCTGAAATCTTAATTTTTGTACTGGTACTACTTACCTGTAGTTAACATTAGAAAGATTTTACTTATGATAGGCAGATGTTTTGTAGGTACTTATCAGAGTGGGAAAAGCGTGGGATAAAATGATCAGAGGCAAGTAGATCTGGTGTGCTGAGTCATGTGAGGATGCGGAGAGGTTTTTTTGAAAAGCTGGTATTGGATTGTACTGGAAAGGAGGTAAAGGATATCCTAAAGGAAGGGATCTTGGTGCCCTAGGAAATGGTGTGGACTGAAAGAAAGTGCTGCCTTCCTTAGGAATCTCAGAAAGCTTCCAGAGGAGCTGTGTGATCCAGTGCCTAAGGCTCAAGTACCTACCAGGAAGGCAGGTGAGAAATCATGTGGAGCCCAAAACTGAAGTGATGGCACCAGTGGCAAAGAGAACCACCTATTTGACAGTGACAGAACCCCTTTAGCCATATGTAGGATCTGAGTTTTCTGTTAAAAGCATAAGGGATGGCAAAATATTCTTCATTGTCCCCAGAGTATTAAATGCTGATGCAGAAATGATGCCTGACTGATTAAAAAGCAAGACGAGTTCCAGACAAAGATGCGTTACAGTAAACAGGGAAGTACCGAAGATATTTTGGGGTGGTATCTTGACTCTGGAATAAGATAAGGAAATTGTTTTGGCAAAGTCCCCCTAGGGTCTCTGTGTACCACCAAGGCCAAAACCTCTGCTAAGTGGCTTGAGGTTACAAAGCACAAAAAGATTGAGAAACCAAACTGTCTTGTTTCTGCTCCCACAATCACAGCTCATTCCAAGAAATGAAAGGAACCCTGGGATGGAATATTCCCAAAATGGGTTGTACTGGAAAAACCTTAAAATCTAGGGAAGGTGATGCATTTTTTTGCCAGGAATTGATGAGGCAGGTTTTGTAGACAGAAATATCTTTTATTAATCCAAATAAATTTAAAAAACAACAAAAAAACTGGCAGGAAAAACAGGAAGAGCTTGAAAAGGCTTTAAAAATGCCTGATAGTCAGCTTTCTTTTTCCTGTTGTAAAAGTTGCTCTAATAGGGAACGTGATCTCTCTACAAATCTTGCTTCATTTATACTATCCTGGCTACAGCAAGACTACTATTATAATTAAGGCTTTGAATGCCCACATCCAGAAAACAAGAGATGCTAAACATAGTTCATGGGGAGAATGCAATGCTTCCAAATGGAAATTCTGGCAATTAGCATACTGAGGAGGTAGTCACCTACATAAATCTAGGGGAGAAGCCTGCAGAAATATGTCTTCAATCTGACCACTTTCTAGGATATGGCTTTCTTATTCTATGCTAATAGGTACCTGATTTCCCTCAGGATTCCCAATCCAAAAAAACTTTTTCTGCTAGTAGGCACCTTCATCACCTCCTCTAAAAGGAAGGATGCATCACTCTACCATAAGGACACAAGCAAATCCCTTTTCTCTCCTTTGGGATGCTCAGGTTCATCAGAAGATTCTGAATTACTTTTTCACACTGCAGGACTACTCCGTGTACCAGGCTAAAGGCAGTCCTGTAGTAGGACCAAATCCCTGCTGAACCAGCTCCACTTTGCACAGAAGAGTTACAAAGTCTCTTGGTCAGAAAAGAAGGAGCATAATAACCTCCATTTACTAGTGCTTAAAGTGGGATATGGGAGTTCTGGATTCATATTGCTGCTCCCAGGACTGTATTAAGAGTTTTCTGTTAAGTACTATTATACCAAATGCACAGGCATGGTTGGGGCTGAGAAAAGAAGACCAGGAATGACTTCTCCTTTGAGACTGCTTGCAACATGCAGCTAGAGCAATATTCCCCCTTTCTAATTCACAGGTTCAGGAGAGGTTGAGAATTGCCATCTACCAGGGAATAGCTGTCTACAGTGCTATTCCATAATGTGAGAGTTGGAAGCATACCAGCATCTGACAGGCAGGACTGGGAATTGGCCTGCACCCTCCCCACCTCTGAATGAGAGCTCTAACCAGTAAGTAACTGTAAAAATAGTCCCAATCCAATAGGCAGAGAGAGAGACATCGTTCCTCTAACTGTATTTCCAATGGAATAAGCACCTGCAATCCAATTTTGTGGAGAGGCTCATTCAATAAATACGTTCTGAGACAACCAACTATGTCAAGTCCATCAAACTAGACAACAAGAGGAAAGGCTCGGACTAGCTCTTAGTAGGGTCTGAATTAGTAAACTGTCTCTAAGCATCTCAGGTTTTGTCACCTGGAAACCTGAAATCCTGGAGGCCTAAAAAATTTATGCTAAATAACAGCTGAAAGAGGGCTTTAATGTTTGTCATTCTATGTTTGGATGCCTTAAATCCAGCCCAAGAACCATCCTAAGTGCTGAGAGATTTCAGTGGATTTGTCCTGACTGGACACGCTTTTTCTCTGCTTTCATGGCTGGGGGCAGCTCCTGCACTGCTTTCTGTTATGTCTTTGGTCACTGGTGAGTACCAATGTCTGCTGAAAATTAGGTCCCACATCTTCTCAACTCATAGCATGGAAAAAACTTCTGGAGATTAAAGGTAAGCTCACAGAAGGTACCTCCTGCAGTTCCTAGGAGCCATGGCCAGCAGCACCTGGGAAAATCCTTTTCCCTTCAGAAAAGACTGAGATTTAAAATTCTGCCGGTCCCAGGGCCCATTTTGGCAAGTCCTAACAGTTGTCCAGGCATGAGAACTCTCAAGCACACCCTGCTTAGTTTTGATTCAGACAAAGAAGGAGTTGCTATTATGGGGCAGAGGAACTCCATTTAAACTTCAGTCCTTAAGTTTATTTAATGGACTAGATCTTACAGGATGTTCCAGTTAAACTGGGAACAAAGTTTATTTAATATATAATGTTTGCATTTTGAGAGAGGGAGATTAAAGCATCCAGTGCATGTGGAGAAGATTTCATTCTCACGGCATCTGGTTTTGCAACTTGTTTAAACAAAATGTAATTCTTTGATGTGGAAGTGATGCTAACGTGCAAGGGAATAAAAATACAGGAAATTTAAACACAGGGAATGAGTTTACAAATACTTAACCCCATATATATGCTGATGTACTGAAGTGCTCTTGTCCCATGCATCCTGTATAGTTATTCACTCTTTTTAAATATTATGCCAACTGGAAGAATTATGACATTTGAGACCACAGAAGAGAGAATATCCTTTTCAATTCAAGTCCTCCCCAAGCATAAGACAATCTGGCTGTCCTCCTAATAAAAAATAAAAACAAAACCTGGATGAAAATGGAGGAAAATTACTGCAGTCTCTTCTGCAGTGCAAGTCCACTCTGTGGAAATATTATCAAAGGAGAAATGTAAGATTTCACTCTTAAAAGTTTTGGAGGCTTTTTTATATATACCTTAAAATAAATTAAATTCATTGCTGAAAAATGGAAATATTCACATAAGTTGACAACTTATAATCTCTCAATAATTTTTGTACATTTTTAAAAAATAAATACTGAGAATTACTAGTTTTTGAAGCCATCACTTGGAGACAGCAGTAAAATAATAAACTCCTTTGGACAAAGCTTATGTATTTAAAGCTGTCTTTCCATACTCTCCTATCTAATGCTCTGCTAACACTGGTTTTACTTGATTAACTAAATTTCTTGTTAATGTACTTGCAAAAAATTCCTTTGCCGGGGTAACCTTCCTTTGGCTAGGGTGAATAAAATGACTTAATTCTCCTGACCCTTTGCTGCTAATAGGACCAAAAATGATTGAAAAATCATTGAGAGAGTACAAAATATTGACAGGTGCAATGGGAGTATCAATGAAGTCAGAGAAAATATTGGTGAATTAGATCATCAATTAAACTAAACAGCCAGAGGAAGTGAGAGAAACTGACAGCATCATCAATTCAGCTGTTATCCTATGTGGGATTTGATAAAAGACCTGTGCACTAATCTTCTCCTTAAGCTGAAACCTTCCTATTTTGAGACCCTTCTATCATGGCTTTAAAAGAAGTTGACAACATGTAAACTGCTAGCGGAAGATTTCCATTTACAGGGTTTGACACAGAGCTAAATTGAAGATAATCCCCTGAAGTTAAAGTGGACAGAAAAAGAAGAGGAAACAGCATGTTTCAGAGATGTATGATGCAACATCCCTCAATACATCGGAGCAGTTGAAGAGAAAGAGAGATCCCATCCCATAAGAGTAAGCAGCACAGGAAGTTTCCTCTTGGACCAACAAGATACAGATTACTGCTGTCCTGAGGAGAGTGTAAAGCAGATGACAGCTCAAGACTCTGCAAACTGGCCTACAGACAGCTTCCCTACTGGTGAGTAATATTTGTAACCTTTAGAAACTGTGATTAAGTGTGTCTGCATGACAACTTGTACACATCCTAATATATAGAAATTGCTGTCTTAAATCATATTGCATTGCAAGGATTGGAAACTGTGTTTGTAGTGTATTAGCTTGCCAAAATGGGAAAGAGAGGGTTTTAAGCCATTTTGAATGAAACAAGGGCAATTAGGTTGAATAATGGAAAATTGCATAAGTTGCTCAATAAACAGCAATTCTGATAAGCCTAGCAGCTGCCTCAAAGAGACTGGAAGAAGGTTATGTTTTTTATACTACCATTATTGTGTGTTCTTAAGTCTCAGACAGGTAATTTCACAATCTGAATCCCATTTGTGCTCATATAAAGTGCAGTTGTTGACTTCATACTATATCTTAAAAGTATATTAATTCACTTTATTGCAGTTGTAATTTAATTTGAGATCTATCTTGTTTTATTTTAGCTAGCTTAGTGGGTAATACTGGGTTTAGACTTCTTACTTTATTAATAGGTAATCACCCTTGTAAAGGCTCTCAGGCATAGGATTTTTCCCTTTCAGAAATGCAGTCAGGTTATAAAAGCTATAGTAATTCTGCTGGTAAATATTTATCCCTATCTCTTGATGTGTACCTGTGTTCTTCACAGTACATTATACACTTCTGTGTAAGTCACTTGCTTACCTTAGGTTTTAAGACTCTTACATTAGATGCCTACATATACCTGTGTGTTAGTGAGTACTATATTAACAGGGTGTGAAAAAAAAATCTAGCTATTTCTAATTATATATAAATTCAGAAGGTTTAATAGACCGTTTGTGCAATTATGGTCTCCTAAAAATCTATTTGGTCCACACTGTAGTTCCCACTGTATTTTGTCATCCTTCATAATTAGGATCTACCTTTTTAACAACGATAACTTCTAGAACTCAAAGTACTTCACCTTGCATCTGCATTATGTATAACAGCCAATGGATCTTGACATATTCTTCAAGGTGATTTAATGTGCTTCTGGTACCTCATCACAGATCTGTCAAACACAAGTGAAAAGCCATGGAGTTTATTAACAATGCTGTAAATATTTAGTCCATTGGAATATGTAAAAAAAAAGATTATATAATTGGCAAAGATGTTTTTATACATTCTAGATGTACCTTTTTATTTCAAAGGCAGGCTCTTCAAAACTCAGAAATTCCTGCATATATTATAACGCTCCACCTGCCTTGCCCAGTGCATTCATTCATGTAGGCCTGAAGGAAGCTGCCTACCAAAACCAGTATTGTGCAAGAATGGCATAGTCAAAACCTCATTAATTGAGGAAGATGTATCTGCTTATGTGTAGTATTGTTCAAACACCTCCCTTCAATGCATTATTTCTGTTATGTACTATTTATATCCTACAAAAAGTCAGCAGCAGCATTGGAGTACCTCACTACGCTGGCATACTAACACTTGAAATAAGACATCCTATCAAGGATTTTGTTTTTATGAGTCATAAAGGCTAGGTTCCAGCCTGATGATGAAGAGACCTGAAGAAATGGAACAGCCTTAATAAAAAGACATTTTAATTTCACTGACATTATCAATTACATTGACCTGCTGAGATGTTAATGATGTGAATGTTAACACCTCTGGTTATGATGTGACTAAGACAGATGGAGAGGAAAAAAAGAGTTTCAGAGGTAGGACCGTACAGGGAAGATACAATTACCTTGTTTTACATCTATAGCTCATAGAGCCTTGAATTATTTAGGTTGGAAGGGACCTCTGGGGGTCATCTGGGGAACCTCCCTGCTCAAAGTAAGTCTAATTAGATCAGGTTGCTCAGGACCATTTCTAGTTGAGTCTTGAACACCTCTTGGGAAGGAGATCCCGTAACCTCTCTGGGAAGCCTCTTCCATTATCTGGCCACTCTCAAGGTAAAAAAAGAAACCCAAATCAAACCAAAAAAAGGGTGATCTATAATTGAAATTTTTCATGTTCTAACTTGTGTCTTTTGCCTCTCATGTTATTGCTGTGCAGCTGCAGCAAGAGATGAATTAGAAATGAAGATTCCTGAATGCCTGTAGACCAATGTGCCAACTAACACTGGAAAATACAATGAGGCAGCAGGGTGGAGGGAGAGAATAAGAGAAATATGAAAAGGGCCAACCTCTTAGAAGGGTTAGAAAACCTGAAATTACATTGATGAGTTCACCTAACCAAGTTTCCGTAATGGGCAGAATTCAAATCTGCACTGTTATGGGGAAATTTAAAAACTGGAAGGTTTGCAGTTACCAATTAAACATCAGTAGAATTTCATTTTTGTTCAAAGACTTTCAGACTCTCTGGACATAAGGGACCTCCCTGTTCACCTAGGCTGACCCTCTCTGTGCAGAGGCTGGATAAAGTTTTTACAGAACTAGATCAAAGAATGTCTTTTAAAAAGAGATCTAATCGTGTCTTCTGCATTCAAAGGGATGGTGACCTAACCACTTTTTCCAAAAAGTTGGTAAAATGTCACTTACATAACTTAAAAGCCTTTACCATCGTAAGATAAATATTTTGGACTTCACTACAAGGAATAAAGATGAAAGTTGCTGAGCTGGAAGCTGGTGGTTACCAAGAGACCAGTGTTCAAGGCCTGATTATATTTAGCGTGGCCAATCACATGAGAGTCTCAAGCACAGACAGCTTCAAAAGCTTTAATTTATGATATATCAGGAAAGTTATAAGGAGAATCTGTTTGGGTAATATATCTGGGCAGAACAATGTACATGGAAGATGATGGGTCTTGAGCAGCATTTATTAGCTGTCCAAAAGTCCCTGTCAAAGAAAATAATATTGGTACTGTTTCTAGTTGTTAAGGGAAAGCCATGATTAGAAATAAAGAAGCAATTTTTAACAAATGAAAAAATTGGATACAGGCCAGAGGAATGTTGAATGAGGAGCCACAAATCTTGGGAAATTCATATGGGAAGAAAAAGCTGCCAAAGAAGGTTTCTGACTGGAAAGTCAAAAAGGACTATAAAGTTCAGAGTATAAATATAAAAAAAACCCCCAACCAACTGCCCTCTCAAGCCCCAGAAATTTTTGACCATACCTAGATGCAGCTGGTAAAACTGCTTCTAATGACAAATTAATAATTTCCTTACTATATTTGGAAGAAAGCAGTGTGATAGAAGTATATCAAATGAACAGTTTTGCGACACACTAATTATTGGCATGTTAAGTAACAGATGCTAACACTGATAAACTGCAGGCCCAGATTATTTGCTCCTATGAGTTATAAAAGTATCGGCCAACTTGACTTCTGCACCTTTGATAATTTTAACAAACATGGGAATGATGGAAAAACCCCAGAAAATCATGTCTTAGTGATAATATTGTGTCAATATTCAGAGAATGAGGATGATACTGCTAATTATAACTTAGTTAGCCTGATTCAGTCATGGTAAAATAAGGGCAAAGCAGTTAAGGGATTAGCTGAGAAAGACCTGAGGGGTAAGATTATAATTAATGTCAGTTAGCATGTTTTTAGGGAAATGAGCCAGATCAAACAGTTGTTCTGGGAAGACAGCAAGATACACCCATAAAGGCAACCCCGTTGATACCACAATGTACAGACGTTTGTGAGGCAGTGGATTCAGTACCTCATTACGCTGATCAAAACTGTGCACAGTGCAGTGAGAAGGGAGCCCACATAGGCTGGGTTAATAACTGGCTAAACCAGGCCTCCCAGTACCTATCTGCACAGCAGAAGCCGTGGCTGAGCAATTGTGCTTGGCTCCTCAGAAGCGGGCAGCAGCTGGCAGTGGGCTCACCAGCGCTGTGTGCTGTGGCTTCCTCTGAAACTGCTCCTGGGCAGCCACGCTGTGGCTGGGGCCATGCTGTGGGGCAGGCCCGTGTGCCACGGGAGCAACTGGGACGTCTCACCGAGATAACTCTAGAACAAAACCATGGGTAAATGGACCACAGCTTCTTCCCCGGAGGGTTTTGAAAGAAAATGGCCACTTTCTCAGCAAAAATGGCCGCTTTCTCAGTAAAAATGGCCACTTTCTCAGTTTTCTGGTTCATAGTCCACGCATGTGGACAGATACCTCAGAGACGTTTGGTGCAACTAAGGTCAGAAGGTCTGATAGCCATGGACTGGCTCTTCTTGGGCAGGAAAGCCAACTTGATTCCTCCCTGCCTGTGGCAGGAATGCCCCAGGTAGATATTTTCAAAGTCTCCCTACCTAATTTAGTCAGAACTTTTCTCTTTCAGCGTTATTCAAGTTGGAAACTGTTTGGAGATAAGATTGTAACACAACAGGAGTTCCCCCTGCTTTCCTGATAAGAATGGCTGAAATTTGTTTTGCTTAAGCTTAACAGAAGAAAATTCTGTAACTGGATAAACCAGGCATGGGAAATTTTTGTCAGAAGGTAATTAAGGGCAACTATAAACAAGGGAGTTGAATTTAAACCCTTATGCATTCTAACCAAAATGAGCATTAATGATTCAGTAAAACTACATTTTAGATGATGTATCTTTTGTTTAGCCTCAATTTTTCAAATAGTTTCTTTCTTTCTTCTTTTTTTTTATTCCAAAAAAGGGGCTCAATGTAGGTACATATCATATTTCTCTGTTTCCCACAATCTGTGTCCATGAGCACTGAGCAGAGGCAGACCAAAGGGAATTTTGGAAGGATTTTTCAGAATGAATCTTGGGTGCTTTCTCTTTAGGTGCATTTCTCTTCCAGCAATGATAAAGAAGTACCACAGTGGAACATTTATTCTGACCTGTGGGGAATGTGTCATGATTTGTTTCCCACTTGAAGACTGATGAAGCTGCTAGCATGTGAAACTCCAGTTGTTAGCCATGCTGACAAAAAGGGAATTTGTAGTTTTTAAGAACAGTCATTAATCATACCTCGTGCCAGAGAGTGAAGAGTGCAGCGGTGCCAGCACATTTCTAAGGAAAGCTGACAAAAAGGAGAGTGGGACAAAAGAATTGTCTCTGCCTGGCTGTGTGGCTGTTTGGTGCTGTGTCATGTGGGTGGAGTGTGCTGGTGTCCCAGGTAAGTCCCCAGGCAAATGCAGATGGGAAGCTGAGCTGTTGATTCAGAAGGTAACTTTCACAATGCACATGCCTTTGGGAGAGGTGTGGAAGGTGGAAGCAGGTTGTTTGCCCAAACTTTTCACTCCTTTGCTTCCCAAGGTATATGCCAAGACTATTTTGTAGTTGTGTACCTTAAAATTATTTTTAAAGTGCATCAAATTAGTTTCCTAATGCATTCCAATTGTTAAATAATGTCTGTGAGGGATATGAAGTGTAGCTGATGACAGAGAACATCCAAGATTTATGTGCTGTCATTAGCTGCACGTGAAGTTTAGTGCTATAAGCCATACTTAAAAGCCTTCTGTCTAATGTAAACAGTACATTTCTTGTATCTGTTGGTAAAAGGTAAATAGACATGGAAAAAAAAGTGAAACAGCATAAACAGAACCATTCCAGGCACAGATCTACACTAAATGTTACAGATATTTGCATTATTAATTATGGGATATCCATGAACAATCTCTGAATCTCTGCCATGAGAAAAATTCAGCCAAAACTAAATTTCAAGCTCTTCATAAAAAGAAATCATAAAACCTGAACACTGGTACGTTAACAGTAGCATTTGAGCAAAAATGAATGGCTATAAATTAGGCCAAGCAAATTTAAAACAGATGCCAGAAGATTTTAATCACTGAAGAATGAATTTCTGGAACATCCTTGCACACCGAGATGTAGGTGCAACCCAGGCTGACTCAAATATAGCACAAAGGAGGCAGAAAATGTAGGTATGGTATGTCATAAACTCATAAAAATGCAGCTGATAAATTGAGAAGCTGATAGACCTGATGATGGGAGAATGATGGGCTGGGGAGCATGTCAGTTTAGCCCCAGGACTGCTGCCAGAATTGCTCCTCTATGCAGAAGCAGGCAGAGTAGGAGCAAGCAGGAGGTAGAAACGAGGCCTGGCAATACCTAATGAGGTCCTTGTGTCTGCACAGAAATGTCACAGCTGCAGAGCACACTATGAAAGAGTTTTGTGAGGCAGCCTCTACCAAACACATGAGAAGAACAAGTCTCTAGTATTGTAAAAAATCTGCAAGTTACAGTGATCTCCAAGGCCTTCTATAAATATTCTTTTGTCTCTGGGAGACACGTCTTTCCTGCGAATACAACTCTGTGTGATGCAACCAGCTCGCTCAGATCTGGGTCAGGTTTGTTAAGGAAGCTGATTTTCTGTATCTGCATACACCTTGTTAAGGCCAAACACGTGTGCTCCCCCTGAGATTCTGATGGAAACTCACTGGTTGCCTGGGTGTACCCCTGTGCCCTTATCTCACTGCTCTGCCTTTTCTCTGAATCGATGCTGCCCAGATACTCGGTTCCGGAATTTCTCCCGCAGTGTGGCATTTTACCCTTTGACATTTCAAGCTTGTTCCATGTATATAATAATTTTGCTTCAGTTGTTTCTATTTCTGCTTTCACTTTCCTTGATGGTGTTCTGTCTGTTCCATATGTTAGAATATGAAACTTCTGTGCCTGGTTTTATTAGGTATTCTCAGAAATCGCACATTTCCCCTTTATCCTGCTTACAAGGACCTTCCTCCCAATCATTCCATGTTTGACCCAAATATTTTCCTGCCATGTATGTACATCTTTGTGAACTAGGTGGGCTTATCACTACAACCACTGCTATTTTAACATTTTCTATTATATCTGCCAGCTACGGTTTTGCTGACATTGTTTGGCATGTTTATTTATTTTGCTTTTTTGTTTTCTCTAGATTTACTGAAATAGTTTAAAATAGGTTGTTTAGTATCATGTAATCTGTGTCTTTTAAAGACCTTTGGGATTTTGATTCAGTTGTCACTCAGATATTCCTTTTCTAATGAATCACAAGTTTCTGGTCATTAATGAATAGTTCTGGTTAAACCAAACAAAAATAACTGCAAAAATCCAAAACCCCACACACCCTGCAAAAAAACTGTTCAGGGTGGGGGGAAAATCCTACTTCCTCTTTTTATTCTGAAGTCTCTCTGAGAAAATGGACATTTCTTCCCACAAACACAATGTTCTTCCTACCTTTGCATTGGCATTTCAAAACAATGTTCTCCTTTATCTCCCTATACAAAAGGCAACCTATACTCCCCAAACCAGTGCCATTCCTTTAATGGTCATCTCTTTTACTAGTCTACATGATTTTCATGTACAACAGAAAGCACTGGTTGAATCTGATCTTTTTCAAGATTTCATCAGCATCTCATAATTTTTAAAGCTGCCATGTTATTTACACACTGACACCCCAGAGACATTGGAATTCTGCTTTTATTTTTTGTACCAAGGTTAGTGATTTTCAATTAACATCTTAGAGTTACAGAATCAATTGTATTGGGAAAGACCATTAAGATCATCAAGTCCAACCATTAAACTGACACTGTCAAGTCCAGCATTAAACCATGTCCCTAAGGGCCACAACCACATGTCTTTTAAGCACTTCCAGGGATAGAGACTCAGCACCTTCCCTGGGCAGTTCTCTTCCAATGCCTGGTCACCCTTTCCATGAAGAAATCTTCCCTAATATCCAGTCTAAACCTCCCCAGCCACTTGAGGTCATTTTCTTTTGTCCTGTTGCTTGTTACTTGGGAGATGAGAACAACTTCCACCTGGCTACACCCTCCTTTCAGGGAGTTGTTGAGAGTGATAAGGTCCCTCTGACCCTCCTCTTCTCCAGGCTACACACCCCCAGCTCCCTCAGCTATTTCTCATCAGACTTGTGCTACAGACCCTTCACCTGCTCTGTTTCCCTTCTCTGGACATGCTCCAGCACATCAATGTCTTTCTTGCAGTGAGGGGCCCAGAACTGGACACAGCACTCAAGGTGTGGCCTCAGCAGTGCCATGTACAGGAGGACAATCACTGCCCTGGTCCTGCTGGTTACACTATTGCTGATCCAGGCCAGGTGCCACTGGCCTTCTTGGCCACCTGGGCACAGCTGGCTCATGTTCAGTCGACCAGAACTCCAGATCCTTCTCTGCTAGGCAGCTTTCCAGTCACTCTTCCCCAGGAATGTAGTGTTGCATGGGGTTGTTGTAACTCAAATGCAGGACCCGGCAACATCTTCCACGGCCTTGATCTTTTTTCTATATTTACTGGGAGTTGTGATTTCCATTTTAATACCTCTAATGCATTGAAGTCCACTATATACAAATCTTAGGTAACAAAACCACAAACGGTAAGCACAGCATTCATGCTGCTATCTTTTATTCTAGCTTTTGACTCGGCCACTGTCCCTGAAGGAGTAAGTGAATATCTAACAATGATAAAACACAATAACCTGTCAGCAGTTATTTAACTATTGGATGGAATATAAACTTCCATCCGAGCATTTATAGGGAGGCTGGATAGGCTCTCTGAGGCATGAAAGGACTGAATGTAAAGCTCTGAAGACGTTCAGATAAGATCAGCAGATTTTTATTTATGCTTGAGAGAAGGGGTGAAGTTGGCCTCGTTCTTCCTGAGGGGAGAAAGCTCCGTGTTCTTAGTTTTCAGAGTGTGTGCTCACATGTGGGTGTTTCTGGAAGGGGAAAGAAGAGAATGTATAATGATGGTGAAGGTGTATAATCACAGACACCATAGAGCAGAAGTTCCCAGTCTCCTGTCTCTGGGCATTTTCATCATCAGCAGCAACACTGGTCATCACAGCCAGTATAAGCAGGCACAGAAGAACCTTTTTTCTTCATCCAATTGTCCCATGCCTAGATTTCACCAGAGAAGCTTTGTTTCAGTATTCAGAATTTCAACCTTGCAGGAACAGGAGGATTTCTAAGTGTATCTAGTAGATCCAAGTAACTGCAAGTCTCCTGCATAGTTGTTCCAGCTGGGGGGGCTGTGTAGCTGGAAGTCAGGGTAGTTTCAAACACACGCCTCACACAGTAGCTGCGTACCTGTCAAGTAGAGCTCATGCCATGACGATGGACTGGACTCAATTACTTTCTGTCTGCTACTCACCAGCGCAGCCTGAACAGCATTTTAAGCAAATCTTGCATTCCCTGTGTATATATGACTTTGATTCATACCGTAATAAATGCAGCGTGATCAAAAAGCTCAGGTGTACTACTCACCCACACCTACGTAGGTCTGGGAAATCCCAGACCGGCAGTGAGACGCCACTCAGGCTCACACAGCACAGCTGGAATACAGGCAGGGATCCTGTGGGGTTTGTGGCTAGAAAGCCTCATGCAGTGGAAGGGGGAGGGTATTAGAAGATGCATGAGGCATATCCCAGTTTCTAACTAGAGGCACTTTGGAGTCACAGTGTTGGGCCTGGATTTCCACTGCAGATTCTGCAGGGAAGCCCTGCAGTGCTCATCTGATGTTTGGATATGTGTAATTACAGACCCACGCACAAGCTCAGCTCAGAGACAGTGGGTGGGAAGAGCAGTGGACACCTGAAGGCTGGGTGGCTTTGGATGACTTGGAGGGAATGATGGGAGAGAGGGAGAAAGTGTTAGTTAAATGAGGGGATGATTACTGAAAAGTGTAATGGGCAGACTAGCAAATCAAGAGGAAGCCTTGTGTTTGGGTGAGTAAATCTTCCATGGAAAGCATTTCCACTGGCTTGACTTTCAACCTGCACAGAGGCGGATGGAAAAATCCCTGTCTCACCAGTCCTGATAGGCATCCTGATGGCTTCACAAGGTAGCAAGGATGAGCACAATGCTTGGGACACAGCACAGCAGCTTTCCCAGCTGCACATCACTCTGCAGCCAGGTGGATAAATCCAGGATAGACAACACTCTGACAGACAGCTGTTGGCTGAGCATTGCATCCATGCAACAAAGTCATGTATTTGCCTGCTGTAGCTGATGATGGTGCTCCTGATCTGGCTTTTTTTGATTCATTTGGAACAAAGGGGCATTGGTACATGAACTTCATGGTGTATCCCGTGAACTGACAGCTACTGCATCTGGTCAATTTGTCTTGATACCCTCAGCTCCACCCTCAGGCTTGAGCAAGCCTAGGAGATCCCAGGTATAAAGGTAATGTTGGTAAAGAGCTGGAAGAGCTGCAATTTGTGTAGAACCTTTGTTCCCTCCAGATCTGTGGCTGGGCTAAGGGAGGCAGATAACAATGTGAGAGCTGATGCTGTTATGTGTACATCGAGTGGTATACTCTCCTGTAACAGCAGAATTCTTCACTGGCTGTTCATGGCCCAAGTCTCATTCAGTAGCATGAGCAGAATGAGAACATTTTACCCAAAGATTAGGCTTGCCCAAGGGCATGCTTATCAGATTGTTGTAGTTCTAAGGCAGTTTATTCTTGGATGTCCACTTTTCCTTCATGATTTTTTTTTTCTTTCAAAAGTGAAACGTCTTCTAATTGCTCTTTTAGCATTGAATGAAGATAATGCAAAACTATCAATAATACAATGATAAAATGTTAAATGGCAATATATGCTGGGGCCCTTCAGTTTACCACATATTTATGACTGACTTTCTTTTAATAGAAAACATTTCTTTTTCTTTCACTGTACAGATATAGAATAAAAACACTTAAAAGCAAAGAGTGAAATTGGATGTCATTAAAACACAGAGTTAGTGAAATGGTGACAGATGGGCCCTGCTGGGAAGGAGAAGATCGTTGAACGAGACTGGGATAAGTTAGTGAGTTTGCAATTATAAAGCATGTGGCTTTGTAATTTCTAACCCCCAGTTCTGCAAAGTAATCAGTGCAGTTGGGCCCATATGCCTGCAGGGAGGCTCATTGAGACAGGCATGAAGATCTGCATAGAGGAACAGGAGACATGCAGATATTCCAAAACACAGCTGCAAGGGAGTGAATCTCTCTCTTTTCCAGCCAAATTTTAATGTGCCCTCTCCAGAATGGAAGAACGCTTCACTATGAAATATGAACTTGATTTTCACGCTCCCCTGTAGTGCTCACCAGACTAGGGATGGAATTTTAAGAAAAACATGACCCTTTCAAACATTGATTGATCTGCCACTGTTAAATGCTGTCCATCTCAGTATGCCTGTGGCAATGGGTGACAGGTTTTTCTAATTATGTTTCAAAGACGACTCTGATTTGTTTTTTATAATGTTGAAAATCTTTATCTTGACTCATTTCTGTAATAAACTTCTGGCAATGGGAAACTATAATTTATTTACTTAGAAATTTCTCATCTCTATTATTGTAAAGATGTCTTAGCAATTCTATTTTTATGATTGCACAAACGGAGCATAAATCCTGTTTTTCTTTTAAAGCAGATTGTGCTAGGATGTTGAACATCAAATGTGTGAGATTTGTGTCCATCTGAATGATCAGCTTGTTTTTTACTTCCAGGGACAACCTCAGCCATCAGGTTCCACCATATGCAAACCCAGACCACTAAGCAGGTGATACATATTTAACTTGTTACACAATCTCTTCCATGCATTTAACAAGCTGCAATAATTCAGGGATGGTCTTCCCAGTGCATGCTACAGGCGACTATTTGGTTTCAAGGTCTGGAAGTTGTGCAGCTCTTGGCTCTTTTTCTGACCATCCCTGGAAAATTTATTTTCAGTTTCAAGCCAAAGAATGGCATTACTGCTGCTGATTCCAATACACACTTATAGAGATCATATTTTCCTTTACAATCTGATATTTATGCCCATTTTGTGTCTCTGTAGAGAAGTTGCCATGAGTAAGCTCAGTTTTCATAGCTGCAAATTTTCTGGTGTAGTCTAATACACTTTCATGGTTCCCAGATTTCTTTTTGATGTGCAAGTCCTTTCCTGCCTTAGGGAAGCACAGAAGAAAGCATGGAAGTACTTGAAACATTAATAAATAGGTGCTGGAGGCTGATATTATGGGCCAACTGGGTGTAGGAGGAGCTGGTGTCTTAGTGATGCATCAGAAATGCTAGGAAGAGGGGGAAGGCATGTCAGGAAAGACTGGGAAGATGCAAAGCTTGAAGTGACACAGCAAGGGCAATCACTCACAAAGAAAATGCCTTTCCAGAAGCCCCCTGAATGGAAAAGTGCAATACTGCCTTTTTCAGAACCAGAGACAAGGAAGCTCAACAATGCTTAGATGGAATAGTTTGGCTGAAGTGATGGATCTGAAAGTTTGTATCTTTGATATGTTACACAGAAAAAACTCAGCAAGGTCTGAGTCAGAACATAGATGTGAGGATATAAGGAGAATTCAGAGCAGAAGACCTTGCACAGGATATGGGTCTGAATTAGGAGAACAGTGTGTTCTCACCTTGATTGAAAATGGAAGGAGGAGAACGAGATTAGGACAATATTAATCATCCTTCTATAGCCACATTGAGGATGAACAAGGCTAGTCTTCCTCATAAAGTTATAGGGTAAGTGTTGCTTGGAACAAAATGGGATCTGAATTACAAAGGTCGATTTGGGATAATTATTTTGATAGAAATAATAGTAAAATGTATGTTTACATACATCCAGCAACACAGGGAGGAGAATATAGAGAGCAGGGCAACAGGCCAAAGAGAAAAGGTTTGTGGCAAAGCTTGGCTGAGGGTAAAGTCTTTTTCAGAGAAGGTGTGATTGGAGGGATAGAGGGAAAAACATAAAGACAGTCACAGGAGCCACTAGTGATGACTCTAGTTCCACTAGAGACTCGATTTCATAAAGAATGTGCTCTTGGGACCTCAGTCACCACTGAGTCCAAGAGAATATGAATGTCATTTCAAGCTACATTGGACTTTCCATTGAACCTGGAAAGACTGGACACTTTTGGAGAGAAAACTGAAGAAGAGGCTTTGAAAATAATGAATCCAGACTGTGTGCCCAAATTGTGATGCTAGAAAGGATCACTGCAGTTTCAAGAAGAAAGAAATAGTACACAGATATGGATCTGTACTTCTACAAGTCTTACTTTGTGCACTTTTGAAAAACGTGAACTGCCCTAATAGCTTTCCAGAAATGTTGGCTTGTGGAAATACACTGACTTTAGCAGTGATGATCAAGCACTTTTGGACCCCAAGTTCCCAGTTACATTAGCAATTGATCAAAGTCAAGGCAGTGAATACAGGAAATTCCTGGTTCTTGTGAAAACCTTTAGGTTTCAGCTCAGGACACTTCAGAGAGTGTTCTGGCCATCTGTGATAAAACACCAATAGATGCAAAATCTATATAGTGTAGCACAGGCTCACACAACCCAACTAATTCAATATAGTTCTATATTTAATGTTGTTCAGCTACAGAGTAACACCAGTGCAGCGTGGAAAATCACTGGCAAACTTACAAGGATATGCATATTACCCAGTACGACAGAACCAAAGGATGAAAAATTACTATTAGACTTTGGTAAAAAGTAAGGAAGTCAAAACAAGCACAAAATTGTAGAAATACAAAACTTCATCACGGTTTAGACACAGATGCTTTAGAATTTGGAAAGGTCATCACAAACTAAAAAACTTACAGAAATGTCACTTCCTTCCAATAAGCTAAACACAAAGAAACATGTTAGAAAGCAATTGGAAGCTTCTGCTCAGTCTTTTAAAGCACAGGAAAAACTAGCAGTTGGCAGAGAACAGTGAAGCAAAGGGCAAAAGGACTGAAGAACAAAAGTCTTCATGGACTGGTCTTTGTTTTCCAGACTGTATGTAAATGCAATTTAACAAATGAAGACATGGACATGTTTGAAGATACTTTACTTTACCAGATCAAAACTAGAAGACACTTGAAATGGCCAGCAGACCAGTTGAAGCATGTTGATCCTGTTCTAATGACGTTAAATATTGGGTTTAGTTGCCGTACTGACTGGAGTGCATTGTAGTATCATCAATAATACAGCTCTTTTCGTATGTGTCCTCTCTTCAGTATCTCTGCCCAAACTGGCTTTTTGGGTTTTAACACCTCATAATAGTTTTTCACTTTATTCTGCTTTTCAGTAGCGCAAGTTTACTGAGCAGGGTCCAGCTGCCTGCTGCATGGCATTGTTACGTGTCCTCTTTGCAGAAAACAGAGAAGAGGAAGGAAAGTAAGTCGATGGAAGAGTTAAGCTGGATGGAGAGATGGGAAAGGCCAACATCTCTGGTATGGTACGCAGTAAGATCCAGCAAGGTGGGATTCATAGCTTGGTTGTGAGGACATAAGGGGTGGTCAGAGCAGAAAAGGTAATCTTGCCAAGGTCTTCTTTACCTTGAGCAGTTAACTTCAACTAACTTGATTGGCCCTAAGTGTTTATTAATTTGGATTTTTTTGACACACCCACACCTGTGCCACTACACTGAGTGAGTATTTTTTGTTAGCTCAGCTGCTTTCCTTCCCTGGAAACCTCGCAAAGTAACCTTTCTTGAGGGCTTGATTTTCATAGTAAACCACACTCAGACCAGACGCTGAGGACTAACCTTTATTAATTCAGCATGTCCAGTTGGACTTGGACTTCTTTTTCCACAGGCCAGCATAATTCCACAAATTAAAAACATATAAAGCAAAGTATAAGCCTGATAAGAAACCTGAATGCCTGGCATTGCTATTGTCAAATTGGCATTGCTCAGATTCCAGCTGCTGTGACAGGGATCAAGGGCACCCCACTACGGGCATTGGCAGCATTCGTGGTAGTGGAAACCACTCTTGACTGTGTGTCTGCTTTGTCTACCTGCAGGACATGTGTCTCGATGCTATCTCTCCCACTTTGTGTATTTACACCTCTAGATGGGATTCCTCTTCCTTCTGGAGCTTGTCTCAGCGGGAAGGTTTCCTGCAGGGAGCTGCTGCCTGCTGCTTCAGTTCGGTTCTCATCCTGTCACTCCTACCCAGACATGGGGATGCTGCCTTGCATCTGGGAAGTCCTCTCCAGCCCAGTTAGCTTTACTTCAGTAGGCTGAGCTGACCTGTTCTCTCCTCTGCCTTTATACTTCCTTGCCTGTGATTCAGATTTCAGGTTTGCTGAACAGACCCCACTCTCCATAAGCTGGCAGTACCTGAGTTTTCAGTGTTGCTGTTAAATCTTTAAATTGTGGAAAACACCTTACTTTGAAAAAAGCTGCAGGTGCAAATTGTCTCCCAGATTTACGGACCTACTTTTGTTCTGTGACCTCGACTGAATCTGGTTCCTGCAGCTTGCTTGAACGGGCCTTTCCTTCACCTTTACTTTTGCTTTTGCATGAAACCCTGTACATGGGGCCCTGTCTTATGGGGTGCCCAGGGTGACTTCATGGAGATCCTCCAGTCCAACCCCCCTGCCACGGCAGGGTCACCTGGAGCAGGTTACTAACTGCAGATAATAGAGCAGAAATGTGTCCGGGTGGGCGTTCAATGTCTCCAGAGAGGGAAACTCCATGGATCTCAGTGGACAGCCTGTTCCAGTGCTCTGCCACCCTCAGCATAAAGTTCTTCCTCCTGTTTGGATGAAAATTGTTGCGTTTAATTCATGGCCACTGCTTCCCGCCCTGTCACCGGGCACCAGAGGAAAGAGTCTGGCACCATCCTCTTGGCACCCACCCTGGAGTTATTTATGTGCGTTAATGAGACCCCCTCTCAGTCTTCTCTTCTCTAGACAAAACAAGCCCAGGTCCCGCAGCTCCCTCGTAAGAGAGGTGCTCCAGACCCCTCATCACCCTCCTGGCCTCCGCTGCTCCCAGCGGTCTGTCCCAGCGGTGTTTCCCCACCCACACGCGCGGGTTCCGCAGCCCGGCCCCGCTCCCGCTCCCC
>VZTR01032445.1:32914-61623 GCA_013400775.1 Chaetops frenatus | reverse complement strand
GAAAGATGCTTAGAGAAGAGGGAAGTAATTTTCCTGGTTAAGATACAATATCTCTGCCCCCTCCTTTTTTTTTATTCTCACAGAAAGAAAGTATTTAGTCTTGGAAAAATGATAGCATGAACTAGTTTGACTCTGAACTGTGTTTGTAGGGACCTTTAAATCCCTTAATCAGTTTTATCTTGGAAACACTGATAACTATTTAATTCTAAACTTAATAATTGCAGATGATGCAAGCATGTGTCTGTTTTTCCAGTACTGTAATCACACATCCTTAGTTTCCTAAAGGCATCTGTTCTGTTGTCACTGGCTTGTATTTGAGTGGAAAGTGTTCTCCAAGTGATTAAGTAACACTTGTAGTGAATTCTGAATTGCAATGCACGGTGTTCTGGGGAAGAAGTTATTGCAGAGGTGTAAGATGCTCTTTGCATCATGGAGTTCTGATGCTATAAGGGGTGTTCCAGAAATTGAGATTTCTAATTTTTGAATAATTCCACCTTCTATAGACAGTGGAATCCATGACAATTAAAATATTAATGGGTCTGTGATACAGCCATTTTCCAATAAATAGAAGAAATCAGGTCAGTTTTATCACTATCTTGCACATTATTTTAACTGGTTGTTACTGTGAACTGTTCTGATTTAGATACTTAAAAACAGTCAAGCTGGATCTGCTAATTGTTACACTTGTTAAATTGCTGCAGATCCATGCAGTGAAAAGTTGGAAGAGTTTCACTGTTACACCTGTTTTTATGTGAAATGAGTTACTTTTTCCCATCCCAGGTGCTGGAAGGGAACTTAACTGCTCTTCAGTAACTGTCACACTGATAACTTAAGAATATTTTTAGTTTTATATCATGTCTGGGAGCTTTGTCGTTTTGAGGGCCTGATACCTAAGGAAGGATACCAAGGTATCTGCATATGTGATATCTATAAACTGCCCAGTGAGGTGAATAATCGGTTGTGACTGCCATCATTCAAGTACTTGAATGTGAAACTTCAAAGCCAATGGCTAAGGAGATGTCTGATAGTCTACTGGTAGTTTTTACAGATAACTTCTGTATGAACTTGGTTCAGCATTTTCTTGAAGTGATACTGGTGAACAGGATGAGTGGAAATAATTCAGAGTTGTATTGGTAACCGGGGAAGCTCTTTTGTGAAAATAAGACCAAAATCCACTCAAATCCGTACCCAAAACCAATGCCATCACCCCATCATTCTTGGTATTCCTTAATGTGAAGAAGATTCTGGGTTCTCTTCCACCAGTGTTTTCTTGTTCTTTCTGACTGGCTTTTACTTAGGCCCATGTTGGCATTGCAGTGTTTGACAACTGTTTGCTGGCCAGAGTTGGCAGTTGGAGCAGTTAATTAACTCACAAAGCCAAATGCCTAATGATGACTTAGTTCTTGTGTGTGGTGAAACAATGGAATTTTTATGGTTGTGTTATAAACACTCCATGTCAACCCCAGGTCCTTGGTTTGGTCTGGGTTTTAGACATCTGTGGTCTTTTGATATGTTTGTTTTGATTTCCATAAATCACTTGATGAGCACTGATTTTACTCAGATGGATTTGCTATTGCAGTTGTGCCTTGTTGTTTGCTTGACACCCCATCTCCCCTCTTCAGAGGCAATTTTCTCGGAATAGCATCTGGCCATTACACTACAGTGGGACTAGATCATCCAATCTACTGCTATTACAAAGAAAAATGAGGCTTGACATATTCGTGTCAATTTGGCAAGATGCCTGAATCATTATGCTCAATGAAATATGTGACATTTCAAGTGGCAGTGTAACCTGCAGGAATACTTGCAGGAGAAACTTGAGGCAGTGCAAAGAAAATGCCACCCTTATTTGAGTTGGGAGGTTCAGATACTGACACAAGCTACCTGATCAATACCTATCACAAGATTGTGGTTTAGTCCATTAAGATATTTAATTTTGTTAAAAATTCTTTAATCTCTAGAATTTGGTGGTGGTGGTGATCCTGCAAAAATTTAAAGTGCCTTTTGAGTTTAAAAGGAAAAAAAAGTCAAAGGAAACATCTATGGCACTTCCTTTCATACTGTAACAAGTAAGCCAACTAGCAACTAGCCCAAACTTCAAAGCAGTGTGTGTAACTTTATAGTCAGTTGTAATTTCTTGCTGTTCTTTCGTTCTCTAGGAAATTTCTTTTGAACCTTCATGGACTCATAGTGTGGAATAGCAAGCTGTGTAATGCTGTCTAGTGTTTTAGTAACTAGAAAATATGTGGAAGCATAAAAAAAATTAAGTACTCCTTAAATATGATACTTAACAAATTCATTTTTCTATATCTGAGTTCTTTTAAGAAGAAAAAAATCTGCAGCCTGTACAGACTATAAGTAGAGTTCTTCCAAGCTGTCTTGAAAAAATTGCCTTGAACTCCATCAGCCATAACCTTGCTCTTTCCAGCTTTAAAGTGTATTCAGTAATGCTTAAAATAGAATGTCTTTTGAGATTTACAAACTCTTATATTTACATCAAACTGTTCAAACACATTTGTGGCAGATGGTTTTTGATTTTGTGTTTTATTTTCAGTTTCTGCTCTACCTTTCCTTTTTATAGAATTCTTCATTTATTTTTAGCAATTTGACCCTACTGTTTCCAGTTCAGTGCTCAACAGTTGAAATAAAACAGGGCAATGAAGGTGGCAAGGGCTATCCAATGGCTCTCTAGTCCAGGACTTCTAAAATAGCAGCATCATCTTCTATGCTCTGTAGAGATGGAAAAGCTGGGAAGGGAGGAAAGGATAGGAAGAATTGGATTGAAGTGTAACCCAGAAATTTTTCTTATATTCCTTTATACCATGCTGTTTTTCACATCATAGCCTTTGCCCCAGCCTTTTTCCTACACAGGCTGGGTGTGGTCCTGAAGCGTGTTATGGTGATGGACGGGTAACGCTGCCTCTTCCTTTAACCTGTTGATAATGACTGAACTTTAATCTCTGAGAAGAAGAAATGAGTAAAAGCCTCCATAAAACTAAAGAAATCCTCAAGAAAGGAAGTCCCATTAGGCTTTGACAGCCATCTTAAATACCGTACTTTGTGTTATTTGTTTTTCCCATACCTTCTTTCTGGAATGCAAAATGGTAATGATGGATGGTGACATATTTATAGAGGAGGGAATAAAACTTCCATTTCCTAGTCCAAATGCTTAATTTTGCAGCATCTTTGCTTTAGGGTTGGTTGGAAAGAACTTCCAGCTAATATTATCTTCCATGCAGGACATTGGCTGCAAGGATATAACCTTTTGCCACACCATTAGTCTTGAGAAATAGTCTGTCTTTAAAATTGCCATGTGTGAGTGTTCAGCATCTTCTACCACGCACAGAGGTTCTTCAAGCAGGAGATACACAGCAGTTATTTACTGGCTCATGCAGAGAGCCTAGCCAGTTAGGCAATTTACTGTGGATTAATGTGCTTACCAGCTCAAGGAGTCCCTGCTGGCCTGGAAGGTATAAGATAGGAAAATATCAGCCTCCTTTGATCTTGGAGTGGGTTGATTCTTGATCTTGCTGAGTCAACATATTCCAGCTCCCCTTTTTTCTCATCTTTTTTCTTTTATGCCTTTTCGAGTCAATATTTTTCTCGTGAATTAAATTAGTGTCTCATCAATTACACTCTTTTTCTCACCTTTTGTGGCTTACAGCTATGAAAGAATCTTCTTACAGGGTACCAGTTTATTTTTGGAGGAGCTCAGCCCAAGCTCACACTGGATTTTTAGGTGGTAAAAGAGTAGAATTCTTGGCTTGGTGATCCTTGGGGACTGCGTGCTTGTTTACTCTGGACCAGTGTATTTGAAACTATTAGATTCGAACTCAAAATAAACATGACTTTGTTACCTACAGCCACTAAAGTGAAGGAAAGGGTTGTGGGTCTTTTTCCAGTTCCAAAACTTTCATTAGTCAAATCAACAGTGTTATCCTGCTTGAGTAATCTCTTTTTTAATTATTTGCTGTTACAGTGTGAATAAACATTTTCATGAAAGAGGTAAGAACATTACCATAAAAACTTTTAAGTAAGGAAACTGATTTTAATTTAATCTTTGGGGAATCAAGCACATGACTAAGACTATCCGTAAGCTGCATTTTGTTGTTGTTGGGAATTCAGGAAGTTGTATATGGTGGTGATGGAGAAGGAAGAAATTGGACTTTATGTGCTGAATGCATATGTTATTTTATTCTGCAAACGAACAGAGGAAGACAATGCTGTGTAATATGTACTGTTTCTAAAGCTCTCTGAAAAACCTGAGATTCTGTTGAAGACAATTCAAAGAGCAAATTGCTGAGACATTTTATACATGCAGCTCTCTCATTGTTTTAGATTCATGTTTTGGGCTATGGTACTTCTGTGTGTTTTCTGTTTTGGTCATGTCAAGGGTAGTTTGTGTCCATTTCATCTGTTGGTGCATACATCTAAAGCCTGTATATGTAGCTTGTAAAACATGTTAGTATAAAGTATTTCACTGATACTGGAAGTAGCACTGATAGCTTTAAATCAGCATTTCATTGCATTAGCCTAATCTGTTAATATTTTGATAGGCTTGTGAAAAGCAACATTTAGAACTACCGTGTTCTAAATGTACATACTGCTGAAACATTGCTCATTTGCTGTATTTTCTTTCACTTCTTGTGTCCTGACAATATTTTGTTTGTAGATATACATGAACAAAGATTTGCTCAGCAATTCCCGAAGAATGCCAGGTCATCTTTGGCTGAATTATTTGTAATGTGTTAAGAATAGTTTACACATCACCGTTTCTTTTCTCGTACTTTTTTGTTTTGCATTCTGTTATGTTTACTGTCATGAGGCTGACATCCTTACCTTGTTTATGGGTCAGTCATTCCTTAGACTACATCCTGGATTTTGCTTCTGTCAGCAGTGTTTACTCAGTTGGGAAGACATTTCAATTGGAAAGGTATCTTTTGCAGAGTGAAGCTTATCATTCATATTTTGTGCAGTTTGCTCATGGAATGGAGCAATTGAGCTAACTCCTGCATAAATAGTGGCAGTGATATCTATATTCTTGAAGATATTTGGAAGCTATCTGGATGTGGTCCTGGGCAACCAGTTCTAGGTGACCCTGCTTGAGCAGTGGGGTTGGACCCGATGACCTCCAGAGATCCCTTTCACCCTCAACCTTTCTGTCATTCTGTGATGAGGACTGTGTTCTCATCTGACTTGCAAAAGCCTGTTTTCCATATTCATAGATGTACTGAGTAGTGTGAGCCTTGCATTGGTAGGGTTTTTTTTGGATCTAGTGTTGCTTTTCTGGTCTTTTTGAAAAGGACAAAACCAACATCCAGTTATCTGTCTCCTAAATCAAAATTGCGTATTTTATTAGTGGGGATTATTTTCATGTGGAAACTTATTAAAACCACCTGGAAGGCTAGATAATTTGCCACGTATTTGTTTCTTATCCTCTGCTTTACTGACAAGATTAAAGAACTTTGGGAGTAATGAGGTAGAGTTTTGCTCTGTGGAACAGTGCAGATTAGACCGTACGTCATGATTTCCAAGTATTTTGTTTCTCTATCTTTAGTTACTGTTTTGGCTGATTTGCTAAGTAGAGAGGTATAAAGCTTTGGTGTTCTTTCCTCCTAACTAGTCCCAGCAGTGCTGAATGGGAGAAGAACTTACATTTCTGTTTTAATTAATGCAGTATTACTGTTAAGTATATCCACACTACAGTCTGTGTCATTTTATATGAAAACCTTTTGAATCACAGCATATGTGCTATATGTATGTATGTATGCGTGTGTGTGTGTGTATGTATTTCCCCTCTGAAACAAGGACAACAGTGTTTAACAGCAGAACATTGCCTGCAGCTCCTGTCCTGTCAGAGCTTTTCTCACGACATGTCACATAATACCTTCTGGAAACTGTTGATATTCTGAGACTGAGTTTGAACTAAATTTTTTTGTTTTGTTTTGTTTTGTTACTGTTGTTTCCCTGTAACTCATCCAGTTTCTGTAAAGCAGGACTACATTTTAAACTGCTGCCACGTAGAAGGAAGGGAGTGATCCTGCCAGTCCTGCAGGATCTGTGTCTTCCAGACAAATCCAGTGCTGCTGATGTGCCACAGTGAGGCAAATCGAGTAGCACTGATGCTGGGTGAGCCAGGAGGGTTGTGCACAGTAGTGTCCTGGTGGTGAGAGGGACAAGTCAGGAGAAATTGTTCTAGGCTTGTGTTTGGACAGAGCTGCACACCCCTAGTAGTGTTTATTCCCCATAATGAAGAGCTTGTCTCACTTTCCTATGGGAGATCCCAGTACATTTCAGTGGATGGCTTATGGCACCATGAACGTTGAGTACTATTCTGATTTTAAACATTGATTGACAGGTGTCAGTTTACCATATAGACATAACGGCAACAATTATAGGTGCAGGAGAAAGATAAATCTGAGCAATGTGTGTGAACTCCCAGTCAGATATTTAAAGCAGTGTTGCTTCTGGGGTGTGCAAGGCAGCTTTAGCTGGGTGATTAAAATAGCATTATGGAAATGTGGTAGCTTGAGTTGACAGAACATCTGTGTGAGGGTAGTCACTTCCTTAGAGCTTTGTAGGACCTGCCAGAGGGTTTCCCATGCAGAGAAGCCTGGTACCATCTGCTTACCTGAAAGTTTGCCATCTCTGAGTCTGCATTATGTGCCACTTGCTACTTTTACTTTGTAGCAGTCTTTCTCACTTTGTGTTTTTTACTGTCAACTTATTTGGTATTTGAACAATTAAGAGCTTTTAGACTAAGACCATGCTAATATCATGGCTATTGCTTTAAATTGCTAACTTTGTCCACCTGTTTTTCTTCTGTTGGTGAGAGTTTTGATGCTTGCTGCTGGAGGTCAGGCTACCAAGGAAACTCAGGGTGTAAAAGGAGGGAGCTATCCTATTTACTGTGATAGCCCTTTTGAACACAGATGTCAGGAAGAGGGCATTCCTTCAGTTAATATAGTTCTCATTTTCCCAGTATAGGGGGTGGAAAAAGGGAAGGGAGTACCTGATTAGGAATAGGAACCTGGAGGGGAGGGGAGACATTGAGCCAGGACCTTGGTGATGGTGAGGAACAGCAGCTTATTTCTTTGAAAACTGGAAACAGAAACTGCACTTGGAGCAAAATAGAAGAGAGTAGGATAACTCTGAAATAGTGCTTTTTGGTTTCCTCCCCTTTCTCCCTAAGTAGAAAAAGATCAGTATTTTCTCAGGCATAAGAAGAGGCAGGCATTGGCTCTTTGAGGTATCAGAGACTAATAAGAGAGGCCTTGGGGAGAGGAGACATTTGGAGGAAGTTGATAGTTAGGAAGGCATATAAAACTTAGAATGATAGGGAGTGACTCTTGCTGATGGAAGAAGTGGTATCAGTGGGGTAAACTAGAGAAGAGGAAACCGTGTGGCTCAGTGATGGAATAGCTAGAAGTGATAGTAGGGAATGGCCATGGATAGTAGTGGTTAACGGCCACGTAAATTTCCGTGCAAAAAACATGCTAATTGTACCTTGGGCTTTCATTTCACACTCCTGAACATGCAGGTCTAAAACACTTGAAGCTCATTTCCTGTTCTGCAGTGTCCCCAGACATTTAATGTTGACTATATTCTAGCCCCAACATCAGTGTTTGGGCAGTCAGCCAGTTAGGAGACCTGATTTGGCCTGAAATGATCCATAATTTTTCAGCTGGCTCAGCTCACCGCTGGCTGAATGGCTTGTTGCCCAGTCTCCTGAGTACCAGCATAAGGAGTGAGCTTGCTTTTACAGGACCACTAAAGCCCTGAGAAAAGAATGATTTGCACAGAGATGGTGACCAATATAAGGAATAAATGGTTGCAATATCCTTTATCTGTAAACCAATATTTCAACTGTTACAGTTGATCATTCTAGTAATGCTGCAGTCATACACAGTCTTTAGCCTACTAAATCAGTAGCATGTATGGACATACAAGCATCCTTAAGTGCCAGCTGGTATTTTGTAGCCATAGGTGACTGGCTGTAACAATGCCAGGGAAGCTGTGTTCTGAGCTTTATCTGGCTGGTGATCAGCAGAGGGGGACCCATGCTGATGGTGTGCAACTCCTACTTACCCAGGGATGTCTTCTTACCAGTCTACACAGGTGAACTTCTAATTAATCCCAGGTATTCAGTGAAGGCAGTGTTGTCACTTCTCCAGCTGGAAGTTGGGTCTGCAGATGGGTCCCCTCTGAGTCTGTCAGAGAGGAGCTCCCAGAGCTTAATCTCCCAAGGCTTGTGCATGCAGTGGTGATCTGTGCTCTAGGTGTTGTTTGAGTTGTCCAGTTATCATTTTTCTCACCATGTTTTTATCCAGTAGTCCTCACTTTCCAGCAGATCCTTGCCTTATTGCTGTTGGGACCTTTCACTTGTCGGTAGCTAGGTATTAATCAGCTTAAATATAATGTGCAACTGTAACTGGAGTCTCTTATTTTTTTGCTGTGAACTGATATGTGTGAAACCCTGTTAAGGTATTTCCTCTTCCTCTGTTGTTTACCTAGATAGAGGATGACAGCCTCCCACTATCAACTCACATGGTGGATTCTCTTAATGATGAAAAGCTCCAGCATTTGTTTTGAAACACAAGGATACTAAAATGATTGTCATAATTTTTAGTGATTTAGACTGCTTCTTAATTTTCTTAAAAAAACACACCCTTACTCCCAAGCACAATTCTATGTGACAAATGTCTTTTGTCAGCCTATTTTCTGTTGTCACAAGTTCTGTTCTTAAGGTTGCTTACTTGATACTTCTAAAAGTCAGTAAGATATTGCTGCTCACTTTGGTTGTTGGTGTTTTAACTTTTTCTGGTTGTTATTTGAAACTAAATAAACTGTTCTCAACAAAACAAAATAAAAAAGTGGGTTGATAGAGGTGTTTGCTTGTTAACTGTGTTGCTTGAAAAGTTTTCTTGGACTGTGTTATGGTTTGGTTGGTCTTTTATCTAAAACAAGAGTAGACCAGGAGTTTTCTTCTTTCTCCTGTTGTTCATCCTGGAATCATGTGTTTAGTGTGAGGCTTTTTTTGGACAAATTCTTTTCAAGTATGCCCCCTGTTTGTTCTTTCATTTTGGAGCAAGCTTATGGTGTCTGTGTAGAATGTCACAGAAGCATCTGTCCTACCACATGTGGAGAATGAGGCCATCCTGTTCTATTAAGTATTTAAAGTGTTTGTGTTAAGCACTTTCCATTGCAAGGAATTAATGCAGCTTTCACTGTGATATTCTCACACAGTGGTTGCAGAAAGCTCTTGATACCTGCTGAAGGAATGTTTTCAAGCTATAATCTTATGAAGGTAACTGGCAAAATCCTGTTTCTCTTTTGCTTAAAGATTCTCATATATTTCTGTTTCTGTATGTCACGTGAAATGTTAGAAAACTCTTTATAGCATTGTTCTCTTATTGGGCTGAACAACATGAACAAGGGCATATGCACATCAATGGATGTGCTAAAATTTCCTTTGCTTTAACACATGCATGTGCAGAAGGAAAAAAATTTTTTTCAACAGAACTTCAGTTTCTGGAGGCTATTATTTGGGTCCTTTCCATTACTCCTGAAGATTTTCTGCCATGCCTCCAGAAACTTTTTCTTTCCTCTGGTAGTATCATGTGCAAAAGAAGAGATTCGTAATTCTGGGGTCAAGGAAGATCAGAAAAGGAGGGAGAGCAAGATACTGTGTATAATGCACATGTACGATTCCAGTTCCTCTGTTGTCACTTTGTTCTTGTGTTTGTCCTTATATCCTCCCAAAATTCCTGTACAAATCTGAGGTTTTGAACCCAGCATCCTGTCTTGGCACAACTCTTAGGCAATGTGGGTGGTACAGAGGGTGAGGGAGTAGCAAGTCAGCACTGTAGTGCTGAAGACGGAATGCAGGCTTCTGTAGAGCATACATTGAAACAGTTGATGGTGGTGTACAAAATGGAACCCATGATTCATTTTCTTTAGGAAAAAAATATTTTAAAATTATATTTTTGAAAAATCAAAAACTTCTGACTCCAAAGAATATTAAAATGTTGTGTAGTATAGTAGTTGCATATGCAACTTGGGGGTCTGCATGTGCTTGAAAGGGTAAAAATTAGGGTGTAGCAGAAAGCAGTGATATTCTTGGGTTTTAGCTGTTTGAATCTAATTTTTTCATCTAAAATTAGTTAAGTCTAGCTAATTTTGGGATTCTGTTTAATGTTGGGTAGCTAAGTTAGCAACTTTTTCCCAGAAAAACTTCTATCAAAGCAGCTTCATTTATCATTGTGGAAAACTTGACTTTACAAATACTCAGTTTTGTATAGAATAAAGAAAAATAAGTAATGCTTGTAAAGATTGTAGCATGGTGATGTCTTTGAAAGATGACCTTTGAGTGATATGGAAAATGCATTAATGCTTCAGACTCTGCAGCAACTTTTGTGATATCTGCCAACTCATAGAATGTGCCACTCTTATTTTCCATCATGGCTTGTGTTGATGGGTTTAAATATTTGGGTTTTTTCCTACTGGAAACTTAATTTTGGACAGTAGTAGTAGACTACTAGCAATATTTAAGAGCTTAATGCTGTATGTGGGAGTACTTTGGTTGCTTTTAGTTCTGACTGAGCATATGCTTTGGTATCTGATCTGTGCCGTCAACATCAGTGGGACTGCCTTGTCCTATATGTAAATGTGCTTATTTAAAAAAAATCCTTCTTTAATAGGAAGCAGGGATGATGCATTGGTCCTGCAGGAAGACTCAGTTCATTACTCCTTAAGTGTCACAGGACCTGCTTGTTGGGTGTAGGGTCTGGGGAGCAGACAAAGATGCAAAGACCTCATGGCAGTCAGTAGCAGCAACAGCAGCCAAAAGTGAAGTTTTATTGAAATAGCCCTCCTTTTATAAGGGCAGTTTTCAGAAGTTCACATCTTACCATCTCATTGGCTGGGTTATAGTCTGGACAATGCCTCCAATCAGTGATGTAACTTGTATTTAATTGGTAGAGATGTTTCACAGACAGGTTAGCCTGGTACCAAGGCAGACTGTACACTGCAACACCTGCTGTGTATTATTCTGCCTTAATCAAACTGGTTTTTGTATCAGTAAATAATACAGTGTGCAAGATGTTGGTCCATGCTGTCTTAGACTTTACTGTGGTGAGTAGAGTGTAAGTACATTGCTATATGCATGTTTAAATATGTGTAACAGCAGTGTTTCCAGTGACTTAGAGTGGTTTATAGTAGAAAATACTGTGGTTTGACCTTGTTAATTGTAACGGGCTTCTGAAATTAATCCTAAATTAAACTAATCCTACTCTTTCTTGGTGGATTGAATCTCACATCAAAGTAAACCTGGTATTTCCGAATGGAGAGTTGTTAACTTTTTATCCTACCCAATTCTCTTGTTCAGTATGGATTTCTTTTTCTATTTCTTACTCCTGTAGTCTGTATGTGTTTTTCACACCCATTTCTTGTAAAGTTCTTTTATCTTTGTTGCTTCTAAAAAATAAAGTCTGTCTCATTTGGGTACTAGTTGGAAAGGAAGATCTGATGCTCCAGTCAGTATGGTGCTAGGAGACAAGAAGCTATTTAAAATAGTTTTACATGGGGCAGGGTAGCACCATTCCTCTCATTCACTTTTCTTGAGGAAACAGGAAGAGACCCTAAATTTCCTGAACTTTAAGCAGACTTTTCAGAATCCTTTTTTAGACATAAGATTGATTCCTAAAAGGTATTTTTTCCTTCTGTATTAGTATTGTAAGTGCTTTGATGGATTTAAGACCTTGTTCTGCAGAGGCTTAATATTCTGCACAGAAGTAATTAGTTGCAGATGTTAGCTCAAGTTCCTTTACTCATCAAAAAGTCTGAAATAATGCCTATTTTTGATTGTGTTAGTGCCTTGAGGGAAATGCAGTTGTATTCTCTTTTACTCTGGAGGAGCAGAAGAGGTAAAAATGAGATGTATTTTATAGAGCTGTAGGGATTGAAAACTCCACATTGTTGAACTTTGTGCAACTATTGCTTTTTCTAATGAAGTGGTTTTGTACCTGAATGACATTAAGACACTAAAAACTGCATGAGTGTGCTTATACCTAGTTGAAAATGGGTAATTTTGTTTGCTCATCACTAGTGAAAGTTGCATTCATTGCTGTTGTAGTCTGAAAAAATATTATTTTTCTTCCTGAAATAGTTGATCTGATTCTTCTGAAAATCTGTTTCAGCTGATACTGTAACTACAAAACAAAGAAGTTTCATGTTAGCTTAAAATGTTTGCACAGTCTCTAGTAACCCTTCTTAGCATTGACAAATGCCTGGCTGCTCATGTAAGTGCAAGGGTAGGAGTGTTTGTGGAAAACAACTGCTTTTCTTCCCTAGTAAAACTTGAGCTGACTGTACCAGTGACTGTGGCAGTGCTTCCTGAGTTTGGCACCCTCCTCCTTTTTAAAGTTGATTTTTGGAATTACATGGCTGCTGTAGACGGAGGTGAGGAACAAATGCCTTTGCTAATGGTCACACCACTTGACAGATTCTCAAAATAGGTTTTACCAATTCTGTCCATGTAAATATTCATAATGTAGGAAGCAAATAATTCCCAAAGGATGATTCCTTACCTGTTTATCTTTTTTTTCCTTCTTCCTTCAAAGGCTATACATGTTCCACAGTTGATAGTGTTACCTGTACTGTGTTGTTCTTAACTAGAAGGTATGTTTTGTTCTTTTTATTATGGTTGTAAAAAAGCCATATGAGTTGTCTTTTATGTTAACATCCTTTATTAACAAAGTCTTAGTATATGAAGATTCATGATGATCTTGGCTATGTTCCAAAATACTGTAAAAGAAACCTAGGAACATTCAGTTTCTTTTCATTCTGCAGAGGACTTCATGCATAAGGATGTGCTTCAACTCTGCACTCCCTTCTGCAAGTTATGTGTGCCCATTCAGTCTGTGTGTTTGAAATTCTCTCTAAATATATTTCCTCCAGGATTTTGCTTGTCCTCATTCCAGAGCTGTTTCCAAGGGCCATACCTAAATTATAAGACAAAGGAGAAAATTAGATAGAGACAGTAAAGGAATAACAAGCAGAAGTATCCTCTAATGACCAGCATGGAAATCGGTGAATTTAACATACTGGACTTCTGGAAGTAGACATGTTT
Source organism: Chaetops frenatus (assembly GCA_013400775.1). Taxonomy (NCBI): domain Eukaryota; kingdom Metazoa; phylum Chordata; class Aves; order Passeriformes; family Picathartidae; genus Chaetops; species Chaetops frenatus. The sequence goes on along the minus strand of VZTR01032445.1, from coordinate 48,494 downwards.
TTTGTGTGTTTCCAGAAAAATACGTATAATGAACTATAGCTGCAGGGTAAAAAATACAGAAAGGCAGTCTAAGGATGTCAGTAGTTAAGTGGCTTGTCTTCCTTGTGGAATTGCTGGATGAAAGGAGCACGATCAAGTTCTGAGATCTTCTAACGGTATGGGTTAAGAAAGATTGGATTTAAAATATGTGGAAACTAAGCAGATAAATTTAGGTGTAGTCAGGTTCTAGAAAATGGGAAGAATGCCCAAACACTGGCAGTCTGGACAATGGAGAAGTTTCCACTGCTAAACAAAAGATATGGAAGGAAGATTAAAAGTTAAGTTACACTTCATTTGCCTTGAAGGTGACACCCAGCTGTCTACAAAGAAATGTCAGGGACTGAGGTTTTGGTTTAAACAAGAGACCAGATCTGAAACTGGATCTGTGAGCTCCCATCATGGAGATGAGAAGTCTTGAGGGCAGTGGTGGAAGTGGCTGAAAGCCCAGATTGTTGGTCTGAGATTTGGCTGCAAACAAGATTAATTAGGGGTATCATTTCTTGCAGAGGAGTGAAAGGAAATTTTATTTGGAGAAGGTCTGTGTAGGCTTTGCAGGAGAATTTAAGATTCAAGGAGAGTGCCTGTGTCAGTGAATTCTCTCCCTAGTATTGTCCAAATAAGTTGAGTGATTACAGTGAAGAGGATTGGCATTCAGAGTGGTGGCCATGCCCTTGTTGAAGACTAAGGAAGCAAGCTAGTGAAGCCTAAGTTGGTACAAATAATAGTAGGAAGTAGGAGGATGAAGGAGGTCAAGAGGAAGTGTCACAGCAAGAGGAAAAAGAAAACTAAAACTAGATGGAGAGGGATAGGAGTTGAATAGGAATTCTGTTTCATGTTACTTCTGTTTGAGGAGCAGCTCTCATGTCATATGCAAATCTAACCACTTGCTAGAAATTTGCTGTCACCTTTGTCTAAAAGAAACCACTCAAGGAATCTGGTTTTTTGGGTAATTTTCTGGGCAATGAATCACAGAATCATAGAGTATCTTGAGTTGGAAAGGACCCACAAGGATCATTGAGTCCACTCCTGGTACTGAGAGGACAACCCCAAAGAATCACACCCTGTGCCTTAGAGTGTTGTCCAAACACTTCTTGAATTCTTTCAGGCTTGGTCCAGTGACCACTGCCCAGCCACCCTCTGGGTGAAGAACCTTTTTTTGACATCCAACCTAAACCTCCCCTGACACAACTTCAGGCCATTTCCTCAGGTCCTGTCACGGGTCACTGAAGAGAAGAGATCAGTGCATTTCCCTCACGAATGAGGTCTCCCCTCAGTGTCCTCTTCTCCAGGCTGAACAGACTAAATGACCTCAACCACTCCTCATACAGCTTCCTCTCCAGACTGTTCACTACCAGAGGATGGCTCTCCTTTGGACACTCTCTAATAGCTCAATGTGTTTCTTGTATTGTGGCTCCCAAAACTGCCTCCAGCACTGCAGGTGAGGCTGCCCCCATGCGGAGCAGAGCAGGACAATCCCTTGCCCGGATGGCAGTGCTGGGCCTGATGCCCTCCAGGACAACGTTGGCCCTCCTGGCTGCCAGGGCACTGCTGACTTAGATTCAAGTTACCATTGACCGGGATTCCCAAATTCCTTTCCACAGGTTTTCTACATATGGAAAAGTTGTTTAACAGTAATTTTTCAAAGTGAATTAGATATGTTCTCTTCTGATGTCATAATGAACTGTTATTAACTCCCTTGGGAAAGAAGGGTTGAAATGGGGAATATTCAGCATTATTCCCAGGCCACCACGTATATGCACGAATAACTGTATAGGGTGTGTGTATAGCACATGTTTAGTTTTAACTAAAACAGTGAGCAGGTAGGATGCTTGCAGATTGCTAAAAGCATAATGTTCTTAAAGTAGTTTAGAACATCGACAAAGGACAGTTTGTCATTTTTTTAAATAACAAAAAATGTTTTACTACTAAGTTATCAGCTATCTACTCTGCCTGTGCTAGAGTTTTAGGCTGTGTCCATCTGCAAGAGTATTTTAAACAAAGGTGAAAATACATTTAGAAAGAGTGTTTTGGACAAACACTGTTGGATAGATTTGAGGACAAAACGTTCCCTTGAAAACATGAATAAGATTCTTCTTAAAAGTCTGTTTGGAAAATCTTTATACCTGATACTTAGAGTGTTTTTGATACACTAAAGTTACCTTCATGCCTGTAGGATTCATTTGTTTTCCAATAAAAATATTCCTTTCTAACCAGTGATCTCTGACTAGGTTCATTACCTGAAGAAAAAAAAAAATTAGTGAAATAAATACAACCTTAATTGCCGTGTAAGATAAAACTCTTGCTAAGTAACAGCCTCCCTGTTAACAGTGGAGCTTTCCTCTTCAGCTGTCACATACAGGCCTGGTACTCCTTCATGAGCATATTTCTACTGCCTCAGAGCAGCCCAGCAAATTGGGAGAAAGTGGTAACTTTTGCAGGATAATCATGATGAAAACTAAACATTAGAAAAAAATGATCAAGCCTCTTTTTTTTTACATTTTTGACAACGGAGACTAATGCAGCCATCCATACAGGAAGGGTGATCCAGTAAGAACAAAACCCAGCGCAACTGCTCCTTTCTTCCAGTTCTTCCTGCTTCAGACTCCAGTCATGTGAGGGGCAGTATATGTATCTCCATGACTTTTGTATGCCATGAATGTATATTCTCCATATACTGAGAGAACATAATGGGGTTGTGATATGTGGGGTATTATAAAATTGTGTATGCTGAAGGGCTGGAATAAAGTCTTGCAGTTAATGTGTGAAATGTTTTTTAGGAGCTGACTCTCAAATTTGTTCTTTTTAATTGGTGCCTGGTTTTTTTTATTTCACTGTCTCTGAAAGCAGCCTCTGGTTGAAGATCAAGCTTGACCAAAGGGTAAAAGTTCAGAATTTCCACACAGGAGGCTGTTTTTGAATGATAGGCTTACACAGATATTTATGTTCTCTAACAGTTATCTATCAATCTGCTGAAAATCCACATGATAATAAACTGTGTGTCCTTTTGCTATAGTGAGCCAGTGGCCTACTTTCTAGTGGCAAGATCAGTTGCTAGTGACCAGTTTGCTTTTCTTGACTCTTCTAATTTTTAATTTTTTTTAATCTTGAATCTCACAAAGAAATTGGAATGAATTTTTAGAGGAATTTTTTGTAGTTTGCATTCTAAAGAGCCTGTTGTGTCACAGCAGATAGGAAAGACTTTTGTTAAAAGTCATTGTCTTGACAAGTGAGGCTTGGTAGCTGTTCTGAGGACTTGCTACTGTCTGCATAATTAAAGCACATTAAGTTCCAGTTGGTGATTTGGGTGTCAAGCGTTATAATTTGTGGTCTTCTCTGAATGACATTTAGGCAGCTTGTGGACACTTTGAGAGTGTACAGGGTTCCTGCATTGGCAGCTTCAAAAGCTCATTGCAGTGATTGTTCAAAAAACTTGCACCTGTTTCTGGTTTCAGATTCTAATTATTAGATCTATTTCTTGTTCTTCTTGGCAAAAGCAGTGTAACCACAGGTTATTTTAATAACGTTGCTTGTTTTAAAGTAGCTGCTGCTGTAGTTTCATGGTACTTGAACCTCTCTTGAGACTTTTGAATAAGCTTTTGGGATGACTAGAAGAAAGTAGCTTTCTGTTAGATAATGTTTTGAAGATTTACTCAAAATACTTTAAATTTTAAGAATTTGCTTATTTTGCTTGGAAGCGGGGGTGGGATATGGAAATGGTTTGACAGGTTTTGGTATATGTGTTTATGCTGGGATTCTCTCCAATCTTATATTTTTAGATTGATCCTTCTGGGGTCTCTAATTATGAGTATTTTAATATAGTCCTCTCTGCATGTATTGAATTGTTGCTTACTCTTTCCTCTGCCAGGGAGCTTTTTGGTGACTTGAGGGGGTGTCAGCTGCTCGCACATAATCAGTCTTCTCATTCTCTTAACTTCATTTTGTGTTTTCACTTAATTCTTGGTGCTTAAAAACTCAGAAGAAGCATGTATTATTGGTATGTAGTATTAGGGGTGTGATTTTTCTTTCATTAGGGTTGTATACTTGAATATATTTGGTAAAAGATGTCTTCAGCTGGAACGTAGAATATGACATATCATGTAGCTCTTGCTGTCCATCATTGGTAATTGCACAGAGAATATGTGTCTGCAGAAGAAGCTCTTGTACTATCTCCTGTAAACTCCCTCAAATACCTGTTGACCTTTCTCTTCATCCTACTGTTTTCTTGTTTATTTCAAAATGTCACTTCCTGGAAGAAAGCTGATCATACGAAGTTAGCATTGGGATTTTTATCTCCGTTGAGTATTTTCTTCTGAGTGACTGAAGGGAAGCAGAGTGTGCCATTCAAACTTTCTTAATGATTCTAATTGGATTGTAGTGCTCTAGAAATCAGCAGCTTTTGTGTGTTTATACAGTGGCTCCTGCAGTTTAGACAGATGTGAGTTCAAAACTTGTTTTCCAGTTGATGGCTGTTTCATGCAGTTTAAATCTAGAAACAGATGAAGTTTGTAGAGTGATGGAGCTTTTATTCTAGCTGTTGTACGAAGCACCTGGAACTGAAAACTTAAAAAATAAAAGGTAGATGGTGCAAAGTTGTGAAGGTGCACAAAGCACATCAGCAATGACTCATTTCAGTGAATCAGACTCACTGTAACTACTCAAACTTCATAATTCTTTTTCACACAGGGGATTGTATTTGGGGACTTGAAATTTAACCATGTGTTTTAGCAGAAACATTTCTATTTATCAATAAAGTAAGTAGGTTAATGTAAATATATATATAATGTAAAAATATATACCATTACCACCCTTTTATTAAGATCTGAGATACATTGTTACCTGTTCCCCTGTAAAAGTGCAATTATTTCAAGAACGGTTGATCCTTTGCAAAAAGAATTTCATTATCTATCAACAAAATGTTCATGAATTTAGTCAGAAAGTAAAGACTGTCACTCGCCTCCAGATACTGAGTTTTGAATATGAGAAATGTACCTGCAAAATATATACTATTCTCACACTGATGTATTTTGATCCTTAACTCATGTTCAGTAAAATTTTGGATTTCTCATTCTCTGTCAAGCACCTCTTTGGCTCCTGTACAGCATGCTGTCTCTTGAGGAGAACATGACTCTGGGAATGAGGTCTTGCTGTGGTGTTTCTTGTTCTTTCTAGTTACATCTTACACAGAGCCCTCTGCTAGCCTTGGAAAAGCTTTCCAAAGCTTCATATCTTCCAGGTGGTAGAAATTTTTGTTAGTGATATTTGAGCACGGTATTGCTGCCATGACAGTGTGAGTGGCTTTTGCAGGAATACAAGGAAGTTATTTTCTCATATAAGTGGGTCACAGTAGAAGTAAAAGTTACCCTAAATGATATTACTTGTTTTCTCTTTTTAGAATAGTGTTTTGCCACTTTGAAGGCTTTTCCTTTGCTCCTCAGGTAAGGGAGAGGCACTGATACCGTTGGACAGTATTAATGAGCTTGGATTTGATTGTCAAATTAAGGAGCTCAGTCCTTTGATTTTTAGTATTTGGAAGAAATATGTATATTGTGTGAATCTTATTGAGAAAAGTGGCTGAAGAACTTCAGTTTGAAAGCATTTCTGTCAGTGCATCTATTAAAATGTTGCTCTGTATTTCTAGTATTGATATGTTGAAGGTAATAATGCTGCTATAATTTATTTGAAATGCAAACCTAACAGCACGTCAGAAAAATGTAAGGGATAATAAAGTACTCTTTGTGTAACGATGCATTTTTTTTACCTAGTGCTTGTTTTAAATGCCTACAACTTTTTTTGGCTTACATTAGTCATTGAGCAACTCTGTTTTTTAAAGAAGCTTTAAAAGGTGGTGCTATATTGAGAGTCTGAAGTGTGTCTTTCTGATGCCTTGAAATATTTTAGGACTGGAATGGGCCATTTTTGTCTGTTGTCAGAAAACCTCTTGTTTAAACCAAGCTTTAGAACAGTACTCTTCATTCCATGTGCAAATCTTAAAACTTTAACTGATTGTTAAAGATCACACTGTAAGATACTGCTTAAAACCAAGATGATGTTGGTTTTATTGACACTGGATTTCAAAATTGTGTTTTACTAAAAGCTCTTATGCTCCTAAATGGCTTTATAATTAATTCTGCTTTTAGGACTGATGGTTTAAGGACTGTACTCATTGGAATAATGAGTTGTGCATTGAAAGGAAAACATGCTGTGGTGGGGGTTGTTAATAAATGAAGTGGCTGTGATTATTTTTTTTTTTTGTAGTGGTTACTTCAGATCTTCTCAGTTGTGAATGATTTATTGTGCAGAAAGTGAAGAAAGAGCCCTTCTGATTTCTTAAAAAAAAAATTGTTGAATTATTACTAGATGTGCCTCTGCACACATCCTGTAGTTGAAGTACAGGATGTAGGACTTTTCCTCTCTAAATTCTTGAGTGGACAAGCAAAGGTGCTAAGATAAGCTAAAAAATTCCTATGATAATTTTTTCCACAATGGTGTTCTGGGTGTATGTGCTGTTCTTTTGGGGTTCCTGGCAAAAATAGTGTAGGATTGTGCACTAACATAAATCAGTAAACTTGTCTGAATCATTAGAATTGCTTAGAGAAAACCAACACTAGGATGTGGCTTCTGTTGAAGCTGCAATTTGTAAGCAATATGTTTTTAGTAATGAGATGCTGACTAGCATTTGTGTCTCTAGAGAAGAAGAGGAACGTCTGAGAAATAAGATCCGAGCAGATCATGAAAAGGCTCTGGAAGAGGCTAAGGAGAAATTGAAGAAATCACGGGATGAAATTCAAGCTGAGATTCAGACAGAAAAGAACAAAGTAGTGCAAGAATTGAAAAAGAAAGACAGCAAGCCACTGCCCCCTGTTCCTTTACCAAACCTGATAGGGATAAACAGCGGAGAACCAGCAGACCCGGATATCCGAGAGAAGAGGAACAAAGTTAAAGAGGTAAAGATGATGATGATGTGGTCCTACCTGTTCTTCTGTCTGACACCAGTTATTTATATGGCATTTTGTTGCTATGATTTATATTAAAAAATAAAAACAGATCTACAAATCATTTAGTAAACAGTAGGCTAAAAGTGGACAGGTATTAATGAGCATCAGCATTACTGCATGGTTTTTTTCCTGGTGTTGGAGTGGTAATATTTCACTGAATAACAACTTAAAATTATTTTGTAAAAGTTATTTTAGAGATTTCTTCAGCTTAGTGGTATGGATTCAAAGTGAGTTTGTCATTAAGACATGGAACTGTAACAAGAGCATCTTTAAAGTAGAGCATGACTTTATCAGTTTCCTTTCAAAGAATAGGATATGTTACTGTGTCACAGGACATTTTTAGATGTTGAAAAATTAGATAGAAAAGATAAGGAAAAAGAAGACCTGCTAATATTTGAAAATTACCAAATTATCACATACTTTTCAAAGTACATTTTAAATGGGTCTAAAAAATTGAGTAAATTTAAGTAGATTGAATGTTGTCCAGGTAAATGAGGCATACTGAGTTGTTTGTTTAGGCTTTTGGTTCCGTAGCAACTTATGCAATGGGAATTGCTGTTTGTGGTCTTACCACCTCTGCTAGTGGTTGGCTGTGAGATTCATTGCCCATTTTTGTCCTGGCAATGCCATTTTCCTATTACTATTGCCAGACATTTATCTGAGTCTGTACTTCTAACTAGTATGGCAGAAACCTTCTACAGCCTTATTGTTGTTCTTCTTTCCTGCACTCTGATTAGTTCTATGCCAAAAAATTGGTTTAGCAAAGCAGGAATGGTGCAGGCCAGTCGTAGACAGGCACAGACTCTGTTACTAAAGATCCAGGACCATAGAACTTAGAATTTTTATCAGCTAAATCTACTTTTAAATTGTAATCTGAGTTTAGTTAGCTCGTAAAACCAAAGAGAAATCAGTCCTACACTTGTCCTTGTCATCAGAAGGAGTTCTAGCTGAAGTATATGCCATTCTGTGGATAGGTCACCCAAACTGGAATTTTACTTTGAATATTAATGATGGCTAGATGGAATTCAGTCTTATCAAGTAATGAACAACTGCTTATTATACATGACTGATACAGTGTGGAGCTGTATCACTATTTGTAGTAGTTACTCCATATAGAGCCCTGTCACAATCTGAATATGTGAAGTGGCAGATCCTTCCCTGGAAGATGTGCCTGTTTGTGATTACTGCAGAAGTACTTTTGCCTGGGAAGTTGTGTGTGGAATATTGGACCTCCTTGACCCTGCTTGGTTAGGGCTGCTTCCCAAAGGACAGCGTTGAATTGTGGATTTGAAAAGGCTCTACTGCTTTGTCTACAAACATTTTGAGTGAGAATATACAGAGCATTTTGCTTTTCTAAATGTCTCTGTATGGTGAATAGTAAATGGCATGGTTGTCAACACTTCTTAATTTTTACTACAGATTACTGTAGCTAAATATATATGTTTGAGATGGATTTAATGTATAGAATAAAATTGCATTACCAAGTAATGCAAAATTACTGAGCACAGCTAACAGTGAAGAACTAGCTGGAAGAAATAATCAACCAAAATTCTTATAGACCAAGTGTGGAATTGGAGGGGGAGTGCGTGAAAATTAGTATTTATGTTTCTGATGTTGTTTGGTCAGAATGTAGACTGAGAGATGATGAGCTCTGGGTTAGTATAGAATGGTAGTTTTCTTGGTCTCATGACAAAGTAGTAAAATTTGGACCATTCTTGATGATCTAAACCTGAAAGTATAGCAAATTGTAAGGAATTCAGGGCAGGTTGTCAGTAAGAATCACCAGGTGGTGATCCTTAGTTGCAGTTGACACACACCTTGTGCTGTAAAAGGCTTACTCCTTTTTTTGGTGATCAGCCTACATGTGAGTCACACTGACAAGCTGTTTTTCTTTTGCATAACTTGTTGATGACTACTATTATGGTTTCTGAAGTGTAGCTTTTCATTACCAGACCGTAGGTTTTTGTGGGGCTATGTTTTAAGTCCTTCAGTTAGGATAATAATGCCTTTGTCTTGAGCAGTTTTCAGTTGTGTGAGCACTGTGCTTGAACAGCCCAGGATCACAGGAGCATGACTGAAAATTCTTGGTTATGTGAATTGCCTTCATTGACTCAGTCATGTTAGCACAGTAGCTACTGGGTGATCTCCAGAATTTTAAATTTTGTTTCCTCCAGAATTTTAAATTTTGTTTCATGCAGGGTAGCAGATTATCACTTCTAGACATGTGGAAGGCATAGAACACCAGGGTGGAAGGTCGGCTAGGGAGAATGGACAAATGGTAATGCTGAGGAACCATTGTTGGAACAGTGTGGCTGAGATAAAATATATATTAACAGTGTCAGATGAATAATATTTTGTCTGAAACCTGTTTTTGACAGCATCAGATGTCTCAGAGAAGGCTGCAGCAATTTCAGAGACGTGAAGAGCATTCTGAAATGTGTTCATCACTGAGGTCCTCCCTCACTGTTTTATGTAACCACTATAGACTAATACAAATAGTCTTTGTTGATAGACTTAGCAGAAAAAAAGAACAAGTTCCAGGAGACAATATCTGTAACGTAGATCCACAACATATATATCCATATATATATAAATTTTTTTTTTTGGACATGTAAGACATTATGATTGCCTAGACTGAGGCCTGAAACATAGCCCAGGGAAGGTCCTGGCTCTTTGGAGGCTGCATATCTGGCTTTAGAATTCCAGGTGGTCTCAAGAAAGCATTTGACCTGCTTTGGTTTATTGTGAATTGTCCTGACACATATTTGAGGAACTTCACTCTCAGAGAACAGCTTTAGACTGTCAAATTCACAAAATGAATGATGTTATACAGCCTGTTTCACCTCCTATCAAATGGTGAAAAACTTCACAGAATTGGGTGGAATGATGGGGTCTGTTTGTAACACACATGAGTCTTTACATTTGGGAGAAAGGCTGGAAAATTTTCAAATGAGGATCCGGTTTCTCTTATTTTTACAGAAAATATATTACCCGTTTTTCTTTCCACATAGCAACTTGATGAAGTCTGGTTTTTTAACATCTCTGTATAAGAAGTGATTTGGAGTAGTTTAATATTTTAAAAAGGCATATTTTGATTTTAGAAAAAAGTGCATATAAAAGTAAAAAAGAATTTGTGTAATGCTCTTAAGAGGGCTTTGCAAAAAATTTGAAAGCTTTATATAATAGGAATGTTTGCTGAGCACAGAGAGGGAGGCTTCTTAAGGTCATGGAATACAACTGAGAACAGCAGAATCTGCATCTTGCTAGTTTTGTTTTTGTGTGTCTTTTGATTCTGATAATTATATTTAGTGTTACATTGTATTCTCAAGTTTAATTTACAAAATTATATAATCTGTCTATATTCTCCTAAGAAGCTATTAATTCAGTAATTTCAATAAGGAGCATTTATGAATTGCCTGATTATTTTAGATGCACGGTGATAACTCTGAGAAGTAAAGATTTTTCATTTGCTTACCATACATACTTCATAGCACTTCTCTGGCATATTAGCTTGCTGTTCAGGCTTTTTAAAAAAGCTATAGTGTTTAATTAAGTGGTATTTTAAGAACAAACACATCTGAAAATTCTTCTTGCTGGTATACTTTAGCTTTGTATTCATATTTTGGCTTTTTGTACTATGTAAAAGAAAAATACTGAAAATAGAAAATCTTTTTTTTTAAGATCACAAGTGCAACTTGTATGATTTTACAGCAAGGCTTTATTGTGGTTGATGCAGAGAAATTAAACCAAATCCTATCTTTTGGAAGTCATTGGCTTCCTTTCCAAGTTAAATTAGATATAAATTGCTTGAGCAATTGGAATTTTTGGCACCTAATTTCCATTATTGTATTCTTTAAATGGTGTTCAGAATATTTTTTTTTTCCCTTTCAGTTTAAATGTAATCATTACGTAGTGTTCTGTGGTCTATAGCGAGATTTATTTCCCTGAGGAGGTAATTTTAGCCAGTCAAATACGGAAAAGTTTGTAATTCTTTTCCCTCTAGTCAAGGTTCATGTTTTCTTTAATTTCAGCCTAAGTATTATCTTACTGCCAGCACTCACGTAGGATACTTGTTAAAATAGTGTATTTCATCCAGTAATGGTCCTAGTCCTGTGCAGTGATCCTTCCTCTCTACACAGCACTGGTGAGGCCACACCTGGAGTCCTTTGCTCAGTTTTGGGCTCCCCTGTGTGAAAGAGACAGGAGCATATTGGAGAGGGTCCAGTGAGGGACCACAACGATGCTTAAGGGACTGGAATAGCTCCCATCTGAGCAAAGGATGAGGCTGGACAAGAGAAGGAATCTTACACAGTACCTCAAGGTGGGGGATATGAGGAAGACAGAGCCAGGCTCCTTTCAGTGATTCCCAGTGGCAGGCACAAAGGCAGTGGGCACAAACTGAGACACAAGAAGCTCCATCTGAACATCATAAAACATTGTTGATAGTGAGGGTAACCAAGCACTGGAGCTGGTTGCCTGCAAAGATTGTGGAGTCTCCCTCCTTGGCAATACTCATAAAATGACTGGGAATGGACCTGGACAGCTTGTTTGAAATTACCCTGCTTGAGCAGGGAGAAGTGGGACTAGATACCCTCCAGAGGTCCCTTCCACCCTCAATCATTTTGTGGTAGGATCATGTTTGTGACTCACCCTGTCAGCTGGAAGACAGCTTCTCCACACTGTTACATGAGTGCACATGGTAAACTTAATAGGGAAATAATGATGCTGTAGCTTTCAGATAGACTGGGAAATCTGAGTTCTCTGGAGCTTCTGTTCTTAAAGGTCATCTAGTTTAACTTGAGTTCATTTGTGACATATGACACCTGTAGAAAGAGTTATTGTTAAGTTTGGATGCTTTGCACAAGTGAGGAGCAAGTCTGTCTGGGAAGCTGGGCATGTTCTGACTTGAGTTCTTTCGCCAGTGAACTTCCTTCAGCAAAACTTTCCATTTATCCTCTTTTAAAATTAGAGTTGTAATATATTGCTTCTTTGAAAGGAAGGTAGGAAGTTAATTTATTTAATATTAGTGGAGGCAATGTCAGAAGTACTTATAGATATGTGCCAAGAAAAAAAGTGATTAAAATGTATTTTCATCATGGTCTCTGGATGATACTCAAGAGGCTGCTAATGCTGTTGAGAAGTAACAGGCTGTTTTATAAGCAGAAAAACTAATGGTTTCCTATGTATTTTTGACCTACATTGCCTTGTACCACCCTCTGCTCATCATGACTTGTTGCTGTGAATATCCTCTTAACCTTCCTGTTTAACTGCATGAATTGCAATGTGTTCTATGCCACCTTTAGAGCCACTGGTGTGCTAAATGCTGCCCCCCTGAATGAGTAAAGGGTTGAATTATAACTGCCCTCGTCTCAGTCAGGGTTCTAATTTGTGTCTGTCTGCCTTATCTAGCCACAGATATGTTTTCTTTTCGTCAACACAAAAAGTATTGTATCTGGTTACTCCAGCTCTTTAAAATCAAGTGTGAAATTAGGGAATGGATTAAAAGGCTATTGCAAATGTATGTGTCAAATGATGGATGTACAGATAGCAAAATTGCATAAGCTTCATTCTTTTAAGAAATTGGGCTAAAAATAGTAAGTGTCCTTTTACCTGAGTTCTATTTTGTGTGCTTATTGAGAAAAGAGCTGTATAGAAGAAAGAATTACATAATCGTCCAGAGATTTTTCATGCTGCCTAAGTCCTCTTTTCATAGTTACTATTCATACAATAGTGCTAATTCACTAGCTAATCTCATTTATTGTTTCTAAGTGCAGTGTTTCTGATCTAGCCAAATCAGCTGCGTTCTGTGACCGGGGGACCTTTTTTTTCAAAATCCAAAACCAATTTAGAACAATTTCGTTATTGCTGATACTTTACAATCTTTTTTTTTTTTGGTCAAACTTACTCTTGTTGGTTGCAATGTCACTTAGTAATAATCTATGCCTGTTAAGGGTTTTGCCTTGTGTTTTGTAGCTCACTGCTCCTGACTTACATGCCTTCAGTTACATCCTGAAACTGAAGGACATAAATATCATGACCCAGCTTTTTCAGTATTTAAGGTAACACTCTCTGCAGTGTGAATGTTTGTATAAAATCCATACACACACATTTTATATGTAAGTGTATGCATATAAAAATGTCTTTGTATCTATACATGGGTATACACACATATTGTTTATTAGTTGGTTTTGTTTGCACACTACTTGGATTCTGTGTGTGCTGGGTTCTCCAATGTAGTTTGACATGTTCACAACAGCTAAGTTGGCTTCCAGTTAGTTTCACTACATTCTTTTAAAGCTTGTCTTAATTTTACTGAATTTGTGAAATCAGTAAATTAAAGCTAAAATCTTTTTGATTGAGCCGGTTGGTAAACTAGTTTTCCATTTATATATTAGAACAAATATTGTTCAATTGGCACTTTAGCCAGTACAGGCATGTTAGGAGTGGCCTTAAACAAAGTTGTGTCCCAACTTGTTGGAATGATTGTGTAGAGAACTCATTTTACATTTGGAAGTCAATCGCTTTTGTTGGTGAGAGGCTTTGCAGCTTGGTGTATTTAGTCTGCTGGAATGGAAGAATGGAAATAAAGCTCCTAGTGTGGAGCTTCATGTGCAATATTTCAGCTGCACATCCTGGATATGTTGATTTGATTTGTAACTTAAAATGTGCTACTCATGAAGAATGGAAGCTTTTGTTTGAGGGTATTTTAGAAATGAATCAATTTAGTGAAGTTGTAGAAATTACAGAATTTTCCAGCACTCATGCAGTATTGGAAGCATGTTAAAAATTCAGGAAGGTGTTCATTATTAAAGATGTCTTTTTTCCAGACCATTGTGAGAAGAACCTGTCTTTCAACAATGAATTAGCACATTTGCAGTATTTAAAACTCATAAATGCAAATCAAAATCAAAGAAATAAGGAAATATTTCACTTTCCTGATATTATCGGCCAAACAAAAATGAGCAAAACTCCAGGTAAATTTCTTATCTTGAGAACTGTGTAAATCAAAAGGCTCCATGAAATTTAATTGACCTTGCTGCTATTAAAAAAAAATAGTCTTTTATATTCCATTTATTCTTGTAAAACAGAAATGCTGGTAGCAAAAATCATGAATTAGGGCTAGATTGAAGAGACCTCTATTTTAAATTAGACATGCTCTATTATACAAGTGGTTATAGGTATATTTTCAGCTATGGAGACATTGATTGGAAAGCCAGAGCATCCTGTTTGGTTCTTGTTAGTCATCTTAACATAATTTCTCCTGTAGTCCCCTCTGTGTTTGCTGGAGCAACTCCATAGAATAGATGCCATTGTGTTCTTAACATGCAGTTTTCCTGATGGTGTTAGCTCTCAAGTATTGATATTGATGATGTCATTGATACACAATGTGAGCTATGGTAGCTGGTGAGTGACCTCTCACGGTGCATTCTGTTAAGACAGAGACCATCTGCATGCAATACTGAACTACCTGAAACTCCCTACAGTTGACTCTAATTAGTTTGCTCTGAGATTTGGATTCCTGATTTGCATCACTGGCATCTATTTATTTTCTGCTTTGTTACCAGAGGAATAGTGGCTAACAAGGCATCGCTTTTTGAAAGGGATTCAAGGGGAAACCAAAGCATTGCAGAATCCTGTGCCTGCTGAATGAACTGCAAATTAACAGAAACCAGCACCGAGCATATAGATATGTAAGATGTCCTGCTCTATTTTTATTGATACTGTGGTGCACAAAGCTATAGAAGATCCCCAAAACAAAAAACAAACCTGTGAACAAGAAATGGTTGGATACATATGTTTCAAAAAGTACTTGGCAAGGTTCACTGCTAGTAGATGTTGAACTAAGCAGTTAGGGGATGGAGGATGGTTTTTTGTGTTTGCCTGGAGAAATTGGTTATAAGGCGGGAAATGGAGAGTACAAATAAGTAGTGCTGGAGGCCACAGAGGACATTTGCTGGGGATCCATGCTCTAAATTATACAACTGAATTATTTAAAATTTGAAAATGGATGAGTAGTGGTATGACAGCTTTGCTGCCAACACGTAGAATTGCAGAAAAACCTTATGAGACTGAGTGATTATCTCTTTTTTTTTTTTTAACTTCTCGGCTAAATGTAAAATGATGCGTATTGGGGCTGGAGATGGAGAGATTCCAACTTCATGCTAAGTATGAAAAGCTGTGAGGTGACTTAGCACACTTGGGAATGAGAAATTGTGTTTTTTATAGTTCCTTGGAAATGTCACTGCTCAACAGCAGACAGTGAGCAGATACTCGGTATTTCAGAGAAGAGAACAGGTGCAGCCTGTGAAGCTCAGGTGCCCCTGCATCTTGCAAGCTTCATGTAGTTCTAGTCTTTCAGCTTTAAAAAGGATAGGATGAAACTGGCAGAGGTGCAGGGCTAAGCTGATGAACATGCTTAGACTGATGCCTGAAAGGACAAGGCTGGAAGAAGGGAACTATAGGAACTTTTTTCTTCTGGGTGATGTGCAGTTGTGGTTGGTTACAAAGATGATCCTAGAGGTTATACTTTTCTAAACAACACAGCA
>VZTR01032445.1:0-31443 GCA_013400775.1 Chaetops frenatus | reverse complement strand
GTTTATATACTATTTTAGGAAGGTTAATAATTCTTTACTACAATGATTGGGTTAATAATCACATAAGCAAACTTATACATTTTACATTTTACTTGCTTGCAGAAGTTGATGTGATTTTCTTTTCTGGTAAAGCCTTGATTCAATCTTCATAGTTTTGTTTGCTCCTGCCAAGGCATCTTGCCTATCAGATCTCTTATGCTAATAAGGTCCAGAGTGCTATCTGTCCTTTGTACCCCAACACATACCTATAGAAATAATTTTGTTTTTCCAATCAGGAGTTCATGTTGCTTGTACTTTCTGAGCCAAAATGCCATCCTCAGTTGCTCCCAATAGTATAGATGTCCTGTCTATCGTATAACATGCTACCTGTTCTGGCAGTAACAGAAATCTCCCTGTTGTTACAAGATCTCTTGGCATATCATCCTTACAAAACTTAGTACTGTATACAAGAGCTGTGGGGCTTCTCACTTGCATGTGATGTGCAGTTCTCTGCTAACATGTTATCATGAAGTCTGCTCACTTGCTTTGTGGTGGAGGAAAGCAGTGAGTTGTGTGCTGGAGTAATGGTCAGTGTTCATCTGGAAAAAATCAGTTGGCTACTTGGTATAATAAAGTCAAATGGTCCTTGAGGACTTAAAACACTATATTCTTAGTATTTGGGGGAGGCAGAGGGGCAAGGCAGATGTGTTTGTGGTTATCAAAGTAGCTTAGTATCCTCAAAATATGATTTCTTATCTCAGTTGATGCAGTCAGCTGTGTCTTAGTCTCCTGTGTTCAAGAGACTTTCAGGACTCAGTAGTGTATTCTTAAGTTACTTCTGCATTAATTAATGCACCTGGTGAAATGTAATCCTTTGCAGTTTCTATCTTAATAAAATTTTCTTAGGATAAATTATTTATATAGAAACATCTTGTGTTGTATGTATTCTGTTTTAGCCCTTTGTAATTTGCATACTTTTTTGGGGTTTCTTCTGAACTAAATATTCTGTAATAAAATATGTACCTTTCCCCACAGAAGCACAGCAATTAGGACAGTGAAATATTCCACAATTAACATCCTGCTTTGAGGAAACAAGTTGTTCTTCACGTGGATTTAGCTAGTTTTGATCTGTTCCGGTATTTCCCTATACGATCAGATTTTTACAAAGCTAAAATATCAATGGCTATTTGATTCTCCTTCATGAAATATTTATTTGGGGCATCTAAAGATCTCAGAAGCCCAGTTTCCCTTATGTTCAAGCCAGTTGGTTGGGTCTGCTAGTCATGGACACGTTGCTTAGTCATTTGTGTTTTTTCAAACACAGAGAGAGTGCATTGGTCAGTCTTTAGTTTCATCCTCTAGTACTTTCTAAACCTTTAAGTCTGTTTTCCCTGGTAGAGTTTTTAGGACTGGCAAGCTGCAGGTTAGAGCAGGACCCTTCACAGAAGCCTTGACTGTCCCCAGTCTTGAAGTCTACACTGACTGGATAAAGCCTTAAGTAGCCGAGTCTGATCCTTTAGGTGATTGTGCTTTGAGCAGGAGCTTGAACAGGAGAGGCATCCTGAGGTTCCTTCCCATCTGAATGATGCTGTGATTCTCAATTTTATGATACTAAGTTAATGAACAATTTTATATAGAAATTTGTAGGTTTGTTCTGGATAACGTTAGCAAGAACTCTGAGGAGCTTCTGTGCTTACTGCCTGTGATCAGGTTTTTATTGGGTCTGTCATGCTGCAGTTTTCTCACCTGTCAATAGAGGATCCTTTTATCCAAGTCATCTTGACATTCCAATAGCTATAAATTGGCCAGTTTGATAAGTGCTGTGTAAACGCTAAGGAGTTCGTGAATGCTAGGGAAATGGCTTTTCTCTCCTGTTTTAATATATTTGTATCCACTTTTTCCTACATGGCTAGTTCATGACACTAACTAAAAGAAATTCTAGAGTATTATGACCTAATCAGGTGTCAGAAATAGTGCAAATACTAAAAGCAACATATGAGCTTTGAATGACAAGTGGTAAGAGTGGAACTTTGGCATCTTGAGAGGGTCAGCTGTGCTTAGGTTGATGCCAGTTTAACACAGAAGTGCTCCCCAGTTTCTTGGGCTTCTGGCATTCAAATTTATTGTCTAGGCATGAGTTAACTGAGGCATGGGAAATTTGGAGGGAGTTTACGTTTAAAGGAATTACAGCTTTGTAGTTTGGACAGGGATCTCTTGATGGTTGCAGAGAGAACAGAGACTTTTTTTTCCATGTCTCAGCAGGCAATTTGATGCAGTTTGAAAGATTTGGGATTCTCGGATGCTGACTTCCCCTAAATCTTGGATTTGGTAGGAGGAGGGACCTGAGAGGGGTAGTAAGAGGAGAGGTGTGAGGTAGTGCTAGTAAGGCAGCTGGCTGCACCTCATGTTTTAGCCAGCGTCTGCTTGTTCCCTTGCATTTTCTGTGACTACAGCGATTAAAAAATAAGAAAATTACAGTTATGTAAATGATAGTGAAAACTGATTGCCTTGCCTCACTTTCTTAAAGGGTTAGTATTGTTAGTTATATTCACATAGTTTCTTCTCTTAGAAAGCACTTCTCAAACTTGTGAAAAACATTATCACGTTAAGTCCTATACATTTTCTTTGGAATTTATATTAACGCTATTATAGTACCACTTTTAAAATGCAATATAAAAATAAAATATTTATAATGTTGTGGATATAGACATATGGCTGTTGTTCTAAAAATTTTTTCATAATTGTGTGTCTGGGGCAGTTAGTGTATTTTGAAATCTAATTTCCTCCTGTTACTTACTTTTATCTGTTTAGGTACTAAAAATATTTATTGCTTTAAAACTGCATTCGCTTTGCAATTTGGTGGCTGCTGAATTTCCAGCAAGTAAGGAGTTTGAAGAGTTTTAGCAAATCCATAAAAGCATTGCTTAGTGGTTGATGTGCACAACTAGTCAGCAAGACCTTTTGGTTTTTTAGATGTAATTTTCTCACTAGGTAATGGAAATATCTATTAAAAAGCTAAGTGTTTTGTGTAGTAAATATTAATAACATTTTACTGCTTTGTTCATTATAGTTTCTAGAAAGCAAAGCTTTTGGCATTTCTTTTGGTAGAGGCTATATGACAGTACATCTTTGTCAAGTAGGTGTTGCTAATGAGAAATTTATTATGCCTTTTGCAAAATTTTTTAGTCCTACTTGGATGTACCAGTGTAAATAAATCCTTTTTATGCTTCAAGTATTAGTAGATATTTTTTTCTTTTAGTTAGCGTCTTAAGACATTAGCCGGTGTTCTACAGCAATTCCTTACACTTAAATGCATTCCTTATGCTTGCATTCTTAAATGTCTGTGCATCTATGAAAGGAAAAGAACAAGAAAATGACCTAATGCAGAACATCAGGCTCCATAGCTCAAGTCAAACAGACTTGAAATTTTTTCCAAATTCATTCATGCTGTAAAATCTGATTTCTGTAAGATAGAAGCAGTGACAGAGTAATTAGTCAGTATGCTGGGATGCCTGTGAAAGATGAAGTCTCAAATAAGAAGTAAAACATTGTATTCATCGAGAGTAGTTTTATAATGTAATCAAATCCTATTTTTTTCCTGTTTCTTAGATGATGAAGCATGCCTGGGACAATTATAGGCAATATGGATGGGGACATAATGAGCTCAAACCAATTGCCCGGAAAGGACATTCCACGAACATATTTGGTAGGCTATATTTTCTGGTTTGTTTGTGTTTTTTTATGTTTCTGTCCATGTATCTTCTTTGAAAGTCTACCCAAACTTTCTAGCAAACTCTGTTTTAATAAAAACCTTTTAAAGTGAGAGTGACCGATATGTATTATTTCAGTGGTATTTCACTGAATTACTTTATTAACCTATCTTTTTGGGACTAATATGTTCTTACTGTTGCAAAGGCTAAGCTGTGTCTATGTGCACTGATGCTTTATGTGTATATATATATATATAAATGAAAGTCCTAATGAAATGATGGTTATATTTTGACATGCAATGAATATAAATGTGGTTGTTTTTTTTTTTTAAACCCATCTTGTCTAGATCTTTATGTTTAATTCCATGAGAATCATGGAACAGTTTGAGTTGGAGAGAACCATTTAATGATGTCCACCTCCCCTGCCATGCGCTGGGACATCTTCCATGAGACCAGGTTGTTCAGAGTCTCATCCTGCCTGGTGTTGAACAGTGCCAGGGATGGGGCACCCACAGCTTCTCTGGGAAACCTGTGCCAGTGCTTCACCAATGGTACTTACACTTAGCACAGTGCAAGGAGAGTGTGTGAGGCTGAACGAAACACTGGAGCAGAAGGCTTTCTTTGAGACAGAAGGATATTTCTTAGATACAGGACAGCATTGTGTAGTATTCTTCAATACTTTGTTACCTTGTACATAGGCAGTGCCTTAAGTTTCTTAAGAAAATCTCTTCTAAAGCTTACTGTGATTTAGTTTTATGTTATGACTAATTGATGGCTTTCCTTTATATTTTTTCCAGCTGATGAAATTGGATTTGAAAGTGAAAAATCTTTAATGTTCACCTGTATGATCACACAGTCTGTGCTGTTGAATTTACTTGCAATTCTGTTGCTTAATTTGCCATGTATAATTTTAGATTAGGCTTGGTTTGTAACCCAAACTCTATGAAGTACGTTTTTTCCCTTCATATGGCACATTTTTACAATGTTTGTTTTTAATGTGACTGATGTGATGTTTTGAAGCAGTTATGAATTATAATTTCACTGTGGACTTTTCTTTCCATTCCTCCTCTGCTTACTTCTAACATGTTTGCTAATGAGTCTGCAGGATTTCTGCTTTTTTTCCTTGGAATGATTATTCTTATTTTTTGAAATTTTGGCATTGCTTTCTGAAAGAAATTGCAGGCTTTGTGCACGTTAAAGTTTCTGCTCCTCTTGTTCCAGCTAACTCTAGCAGCCAATGCCCTACATGTTTGTCCTTTTTAAAATCCAGATGCTATTTTGTGCCATTTAGTTTTTAGCCAAATCATATCATGATTGCTCTATTCAAGGCTATTTCATATGAAAAACTTTTCTGAAACACAAAATCTTCAGCATATATCAAGTCTAAAATAGAATCAGTTATTGTTCATTTGGTGGATGGTTGATAGGAGGAGGGGATGAATGTGGAAATTGGTCTTTGTACCAAGGACTGTCTAGGCTGTATTGTTATTCCTAGGTCTTTACCAATCTTTATTACCCCCAATGACACGATTCTCAGCAGTATTTGCCTTTATAAAAGGGTTGCTTCATTTTTTTTGAAACCTCATGCTAGTTTTAATAAAAAGATGCTCAGCAAAATCTGGTTTTTTTATTCATCTCAAAGATGATTTGATCCAAACTATTTTCAGCCATTACTGCAATCTACTGTGCTTCCATTTCAATTCCTAGCACGTCTCTGAGATCCTGCAAGGAGATGGTATCACTGGTTGAACGGGCAGCCCTTTCCATGAATCTTCGGGAAATCAAGTTTGCTGATAACTCCCAAGTGAGGTTAAACACGATTCAATTTAGAAGACAAATAAGTCATTAGTCTTCCCCATTGGACTCCACTTTTGTCTAAAGCAGTGTATATCTATGCCAAGGAGAACACCAGTGTTTCTACCACTGCAAGATCTAGCAGGTTTCAGTCTAGGGTCAGAGAAGGGGAGGGAGAGGAGGTGACCTGCTCTGCTCTTATAAATCTTAGTTTTAAGTAATTAAAAATATAAGGAAGGTTAAACATTATAAACTTCAAAGCAAGATGCTCTGTGCCTCACTGAAGTATGCCAGTAAGAATGTTTATGGCTTTCCTCAATTATTAGTTTGACTTTATGACAAAACACACTAGGTTTTCTTTAGTTGGCCTGCAGCAAGAAACTCTTGCCAGTCTTTTTGAGATGTCTGACTGTAAATTGTAAAGGAGAGTCTGCTCAGAATACTGTCTTTCAAACTGTAGTCAGGCAGTATCTTGAATAGCACCTCTTCAACAGCTGGGTCACAGCATTAGTACTATGTTACTGCTTTGGGAAAGCATGACTGGGAGTGGGTGAGCTTTTAAAGATATTTACATTCAGGTGATATATGGAACACACCTTTGTAGGTTCTCTGTTGGTGAAATGGCATGATAACTGCTTTTGAAAAGGCTGGCATTTATTCCTACCCTGTAAAATGAAATATAAAAGTCAAGGAGAAAGTTCAGCAGAGAGGTGTAAATTTTCTTTCCAGATTAAATTTTTATTTGCAGCTCTGCTGAAGGTTGCAGCAACTCAGCTAGGAAAAAAAAAGTTGACCTTTTTTGTTGGACTGTTTAAATTGGTGAAAAAATTCGATGGCAGCCTCAGGGCATTGTTGCAGAGGGGGTTTGTGTGGGATCTCGGTCAAGTTCTCTTTAAAACACACAGGGTGAAGAGAAAAGGCTGATGGAAAATGATGCATGTAAGATAATGAGCAAGCACAATAAACACTGAGCTTGCTTCAGGAGGGTTTCTGAGTTTAGCACAAACCAGAGTAGTTGATGGTATTGTCGGATTCTCTTCCTGTAATGAAATCTGACTGGATTTGCTTTTGTGGATGAGAGTAACCATCTGAAACATACTGTTTGAAGATGGTATGTCCCTGCACTTGTTTGATGACCCATAGGTGAATATCTCCTGAAAACACAATTAAAATTATTCAGTCCATATATGCTCCAGAGTTTTAAAATTGTATGTGTTTTATATCTTTTACTCCAGTATCATATGACCATACTTATTACTGTAGTATAAGCTATAAGGATACTTCATTGTGAGTTAAATTCAGTAGTTAGTACTAGGTAGTTTGCATCAGTCTTCAATCCCTATTTTTCTAAAACAATGTTTATTTGAGAACCTGAATTACTTAAGGAAAAAGATAAAGAGAATAGACAATGCATAGGCAATTTTGAACGTTGCCCTCAGCAGAACTAGAAATCGTAGGCTGTCATCTAACCTGATGCTTTCTGAAATGAGAGTTCTGAAATTTGTGGTGTGTTTTATTTTGTTGTTTTGGGGTTGGGTTTTTTTGGTTTGTTTTGCTAATTTTAGCTATCTAAAAATAAACTGAAGATGTGCAGTTTGTCAAGTAATACATACATGGCAAAGTACTGATACAACTCTGGCAAAATTGAAAACATCCCATAGTACTAGCAATGTGTTTCTAAACCTTGCATTTAGATGTATTCTGTCTAGAGATGAGCTGCTTTACAGGAAGACAATCTGATAATGTGTATAATCCATAAACAGTTATATGTCTTGGTATGTTTTGAAGGGTGTGGAAGGATCTTAATAATGATCTAAAGTTTTAAAGTTGGAGACTATTGCATACAGACATGCCCATTCTCATGCACAAAGATTTAATAAAGTCATTATTTTATAATTTGTCACACTGAAGCTGTCTCATGCATTGGTAGTGCTTTCATGCCTCTCCTGTTCTCTCATCTCACGTGCCATGCAAACAGTCAATTTAATCTGAGCTGCCTGCCAGCTCCCTCTTGGGATCTTGTCTTCTATGGGGGGAAGAGAGGATTGTCAATGAAGTCCCGTTGTGATTGCACTTGTGGTACCTGGTTGAGCTCCAAGGCTGCAATGCAGTGCCTTATCTCTTCCCTAAAACTTGACCAAATAAATCTGTCCTCTCTTTTATGAGGAATTTTTGTCTGGTATGTTAGGTGTCATTGGTGAGCAAGACCTATCCAAGGGAATAACTCAAGGATTCAGATGAGGCAGCTAGTGTGCTGAATATTCTCTAATATACCAGTGAACTACTTGGTTTGTACCACATCACTGGGTGTGTCCTTTTGGCTGGCTTGGGCACAGCCAGTCAGCCTTTTGCTGCCAGTGACACGGGAGAAAGCTGCTGAGGTGTCTGCCCAGTGCTGCAGCAGAGTAGGAAGCTCCTGCAGCAGCTCCGCGTGTTGCTAAGCAATGGAGATCTGACAGTGCATTTCTCCCTGTGCCCGGGAGCAGGAGCAGCGAGACTCCTGAAGAAAATGCATCCGTCAGACTGCAAGGATAGGAGGCTGTTGGAAGAAGGAGCTGAGTCAGGCACAGGAGCCTGCTTTTCCAATACCTCTGGCAAGTACAGTATAGCTTGGGAGAGCAAGGCGATTTCTGTCCTCTTCGTGGTTCCTGAAGTGAGAGGTGGAATATTTCTCGTAAGCACTACAAGAAAACACTGTAACAGAGTTTTTATTATTTCTTACCCTTGGAAATACTCATTAGTTTATAAGACATTTTTGTTATCTGCCCTTGTAGCAGTTATTGGGCTGCCTGAGCTGCTCTGACACTATCATCTGCTGTCACCTGATTAGTTGTAATTTACTTTTGATGCTCTCATTAATTGAGTCTCAAGGGTGTCTGATTTAGTAAGCCTTTTGTATTTTCTGGTTTGTTTGTTTTTTAGCTGGCAAAATACTGTTTCTAAACAGTGTGGAGACAAACAGTTTTACTGGAAAGAAAATAGATAATACACTTTAAAGACTGAGGAATGACCTTTGAAAATATGACAGAAAACTTCTGGTGTCTTCTCATTGTAAAATCCTAATAAAAAGACAGATGGGAAACACAATTTCTACTCAACATTCTTTTTCTGTGCATGTGTTTAGCCTTTGAATCCACGTAAAGGATAAATGAGGACAAGAAGGGAATGTGAGATATATATGTAAACAAAAATGTTCTTGACTACATGTTATCCTGATGAAACAAAAAACTCCTTAGTGAGCAGTAGTTCTTATCTTTTAACTGTACATGCACAAGTAATCTACTCATTATTGCCTTTTTCTGTGGCAAATGGAAGGGGAAAGAAAATCCATTCATGCTAACTAGGGAAGAGAGGTAATTTCACAATGCAAATTTCAGCCTAATCTCTGTATTTCAGGTTCAAGTCAATTTTAAAATAAATGAAAATGGCCTTAAGACAGGCCTATGCATCTGTGTCCTCTGCAAACTCAGTAATGAATGACTACAGCAAAATAATGTTGAATATTCTAAGTACATTGAATGTGTATTTTTTTGACCAGTAACACAAATTTTGGAAAGATAAAATTTTGAGAAAGAGCATAATTCTTGAGTTGCTGGCTTTATTTCAAACTCTGTGTTCTAATATCACAAGAAAAATTCTTTCAGGTCAGATGACAGATCAAACATGATCAGTACTCAGTCTTCAAAAATTGCTCACAGCGGGTACCTAGGGAAGACATGTAAGAGCAGGAAAAGCTCATAGTGAGCTTGTCTCAGAGTGCTCCACAGCCTTAGAGAAATCTGTGTAGTGTTAGTGCTTCTGTGGTCAGAGGCAGCAAGTTTGTTTAATCACTTCTGGTTTATTTTTCCTTGATTTTGTCCAAACTGCCTTGGAGTCTGGGCAACCTTAAGAGCAACATAACCCATTACAAGTGGTTCCATAGTTTGATTTGATATTGTTTATAAAAGTTTTCAGTTTTGAAGTCTGCTCACTGTCCTGGATTACTAGTTTTGGTGTTGGAAAAAAAATACATTATTCATCACTTGCTTGCCATTCATGAGTTTATAGAACTACATATGCCCTCAGTAGTGTCCCTGTATTGCATGAAGAGTCTTGGCCTCTTAACTAATTTCTTTTACTTACAGTTTTTCATACCTTCTATGTTGTTATCTTCTTTCTTTGTATATTTTCAAGGTGGTGGTTTTGGGGTCTTTTTTGGTCTTTGAGAGGAAGACTAAAACTTTGCTCCATTTCCTGTTTTGTTTGCTGTTCCATTCCTAATAATTGTATTTTCTGTCTTTCAGGCTTCTTGTTGAGTCTACAAACACAGTACAGGGTGGCTTTTCTGCAGTAGCATTCCTTTTGGAAATCCTTATCCACTGTATCCAGTGATATATTTTATAAATCTACTGTTATTAATATTCTCAGTTATTTAATATTCAAGCTTTTGCCCAAGCAGTCATCTCAGTAGGATCCCACTGGTGGTTTTACCTCACACTGATGGTTGTCTACACTTATCTAATTTCCTATATTTTAAGTTATTATTTATCTGCATTAGAACAATTTTCTTTTACCCCGTGGCAGGTCAGTTTCCTTAAGAGCTATTATTAAGGGATAGTCTCACATCTCTTCTGTGTATGTTCTCTGTCCATATGCAAGTTCACTTCTTAAAAAGACCTTAACATTGATGCTAAGATAAGACTTCCCTCTACAAAATTTCTGGCTTTTCCTCAGTTTATAAAGCTGTCTTCTGATTGATGCTGCCAGTTGGGCAAATAGTGATTTGTTAACATTGTTTTGCTTCACTGCAGTATGTATCATGCTTATTCAGAATAAAGTTGTTCTCTGAAACTTGCAAATTTGTGCAGACAGGATACAATCTGGCTGTGTTCCCTCTTAAGTGTTTTACAGTACTGGAGCTGTAGATAAAAACAACTGCTTAGCTAAGAATGTTTCTTGAATGTCGCTGATATTTCATCAAACTGTCACAGGTGTGCCTATGCATATCAGGAAAATTCAACATGAGCAGCTGTTGTCCTCTGTTCTTTTTAATAACACAATATTCCTACTGATTCTTCTTACACAGTTTGTATTAGTTCATGTACAACACATTTAGGACAGTTGT
Source organism: Chaetops frenatus (assembly GCA_013400775.1). NCBI lineage: Eukaryota > Metazoa > Chordata > Aves > Passeriformes > Picathartidae > Chaetops > Chaetops frenatus. The sequence goes on along the minus strand of VZTR01032445.1, from coordinate 20,856 downwards.
ACTCAGTGGTTTTTTTAAGTGTCTGAAGCAATTATGTTAAATCCTATTCAGAAGATTGAAAATTCTGCTTTAACCAGAAAGTCTCACTAAACAAACAAACAAACAAAAGATGCACAAATGCAGAGTGGAATTAGATAAACACACCTCATTTCCATAACCTGCCTTGTAGGATAGTGAGGTAAACATCTGCATGGAATGGCAATGAAAAAATCAAGTCCTGCTAGAGTTCAGGGGTGAGGCTCAGACTGAGAATTTTGATTCTTTCCACATTCTCTCCTGCTCTTCTCTTATAAACCAGATGGTTTGCTCTGACGGAAAAAAAATTGTTTCCTGTTGGAAATTTTTTTACTTAATCTTTGTTTATATTTGTGAATTATTGGGGTTATGGGAATGCTATTCACAAATTTAAACTTTTTTTTTTAATATAATTCGTAATTGAGAGCAGAGGGTGTAATAAGGAAATGAAGTTAAGACTATGCAGTCTTGTTTTGGACTGTGTTAAAATATGAACAGGCGCATGAGAGCTGAGTAAAAATTGGCATACTGAGCACTGAAGCAAAATCTGCTGAGGACAACTCCATGGCCACGTGTACAGTGAGGGAGTCAGATGTGGGTACACTTTGCTGCCATCTGAAGCCAGCAGATATATGAGGCAGCTGGAATTCAGGAACAATTCAACCACGTGACTGGAGCACTGGGCTTGTGCCTAATATACTGATACTCTTCACTTAAGTTTTGCACCCTTCTGGTAAAGTTTTATGGCTGTCCCACTGAAAATCTGCTGCTATGTGCTGTCCCAGAGAAAATTTAGAATGTGGTTTGGATCAAAATGTGCGGAAGTGGCCCAAATATAAAGATAGAAAAGTTTGTGTGCCATGATGGCTCTTAGGTGGGTTTTTTTAATATGCTTTTCCTACTGCCTAGCTGACAAAGTAATTTAGCTTGCAGTTATCTGTGAGAGATTGTATCTTGTCTTGGAAGATCTGTACTTAGCTTGCTTCATACATCAGGTCACACAACCATACTCAAGTCCAGATAACATCTTGTTCTTTTATTTATTCTCAAATATTAATCTTGCTTTGCTTGCCACTGTGTTTAACGGATTGCTGCCAGTGTTTAGGTTCTTTGTACTTCCAGGCCATCATTCACAGATAATCTCTTTTCCCTACAGTCTTCCACTTCCTGTTTTCTCAAAATGGACTTGCTTCAGATCTGTATTTTTCGGTTACTTTTGATTGACTGGCTTGTGTGTGCAGAAAATTTGTCATCACCATTCACTTTTTGCTTTCTTTCTGATACACTTTCATGCCTTCCTTTGTACTCCACGCCACCTCCTCTCTCCTTCCTTTCCTACTCTGAAATCCATCCTAACCTTTCTCTCCTGACATTGTAGTCTTTCAGTTATCACCAGGTCTTAACCTTCCACTAACTCAGATCATAGTTCCAGCATTAATCTTTATTATGGTCTGCACACAGTCCTCCTCTTGTGTATGGTAATTCACTCTGATCTTTGTTCTTAAAATAACAAAAAATATGGAGAAAATTGGATAGAAATGTAGAAAATGGAAATTGTCTGAGGATGTTCAGGCTTTGTACTAGAAGGACTGTGTTCAACTCTTGCTTGCATGAATTTTGAATTAATTTGAAAGGCCCTGTAAGATTTCGTTAGGGAGTAAAGTAAATCAATCAAGTGAAAAGCAGTCAAGAGGATGGTTTATTGCAGTGTAGGTTCTTAGACAAAGTTTTAAAATTTGGGTCTTAAGAACATAGGTATTTAGGCAGCAGTTTGTTGATTATTAACAAATACCAGCAGGTCCAGTCTTTAATAGGTTCAAAGTCTAGCACACAATTCAGTGTTCTACTCCCATTACTTCCTCAGTTATGAAATTAAGGAAAGCATTGCAATTGATTATTTAATGTTATTTATATGCTAAAGTACTCTATTGTCTGGTACAAAACATTAAGACCTCCTTTTCATCTTGTCTATTATCAGCAATTTAACAGAACTAAGCAATCAACATGCTTAGTTTTTTGTTCTGCTTTTTTAATTAGTCTAAAATGTTAAAGGCAATTGGTTTCTTCACGGATACTTACAGGCTTATTCATTGAATTTTATGACTGCGCTGAAATCATATGCTGCAGTTTTGTATGAAATGTATAGTTTCATTGACTAATTTTGAAGCACTTGTTTTCTTAGTGAAATTAAACTCTCTTGTTCAAAAGTTTAATTAATTTTCTTAAACGTTATCTTGTTCCTTGTGAGTCATTAAGATATTTTGCAAGTGGTATGCTTCAGTACTGGCGGAGCCAGAGCCTCATTAGAGATACAGAAAAGTGTTGATAATTGTTTGCTTTTAATTTTCATGTTACATATTTTCCTTCCATGTCTGTAATTGTCTGTCACATCAAGAAATCCTGTTGCTACAGTCTGAAAACTTGAATTATTTGAATCTTATGGAGTAGAAATTGGTATAATTTCTAATATATACTGCAGTCTTGCCTAGTATGTATTTTTCAGCCATTATGAATCTGGGCAGACAGGAATATCAATAAAAAGAATATTTATTTTCTTTTAGATTATAATAACTCTGTATTTTATGTCAGGCTGAGTTTATCAAGGAATCATTTTTACTCAGTTGCTATGCATTAAAACAATTGCCTATGTGAAAGATAACTAGGCTTTTAGGTTCAAAGTGTGAGAGAGTATATATTCCTCCTTGGGTAGGCTTTACATCTCCTCTTTTGTTTCTGGAATCACTGGTGGAATAGGGAGGATCTGCTCTCTGCTTGTGGTTGGGTTGCTCTGTCAGTAGTGTTGGACCAGTCTGAAGCTGATGTCACCCACCTGAGAGGAAATTTATTTTAGAAATTGTGGTAAGTTATCCCTTGAGGCTTTGGTCCTCTTACATTCCTTTAGCAAGCTGATCCCCCCTCCATCCCCAGGTAGCTACAGCAGTATGGAGCATGGTCTGCACCAGCAGAAGTAGGTTCAGCTTCCACTAAATGTCTGTCCAGGGCCCTGGAAAAAAACAAGAACTGGATATGAGACTGGCTGAAACCAATACTATTTCTGGCATGTGAGGTCTGTGTGTGTGTCTCGTGGTTCTGTCAGTCCATGTGTGATCATCCCACTGGCCATGGGAAGCTGTTTTGAGAGTGAAGGCTATTTTCTTGCATCTAGATCTCTAGTCTTTGCACATGACTAACTATGGATTCCAGCTTTCTATTGCTTAGGAAGAGAATTCTGCTTTCTAGAGTATAAAATAACTTATTTCCATTTCAGGGATGTCTTAATGCAGAGATACTTGCCCTTTGTGCAATGTAGAGACAGTTGTCTTCAATAACAGCCCAAATGATTTTACTGTATCCAGCTTCTTGTTCTTGCTCAATCTTGCAATTCCCTTAGCTTTCTTCAAAATGTAGCTGCTGACGATGTCAGCAGCCTGTCCTTGCAAAGGAGAATAAGAGTCTTTATTAGATTCCTGTATGATTTTGTCTCTGGTTTAGGAAATATTAAAATGCTACCTTGATTGTAAATGGATTGATGAGCATCCTGCTTTTGGACATGTCATCTGCTGTCTTTTCTGAGGAATAATAAAATACTTCCTTCTCAGTCACTGCTTGAGGTAGAAGAATATGAATGGTTACATGCACCTATTAGGCCTAATTATATGACTTCCTTGGAAGCAGAGCAGCCTTAGTAATTTTCCACTTAGGCTGGTTTCCTTGACTTTGTAGCAGCAGTGTACATTTTGGTAGTGAGAGATCCATTTGAGTGGGCTGAATTTCCTTCAGGTTGTTACTCCTCTAGCAAGTCTCTGGGTAGATGCCAAGTGTGTTGTAAGACTCACACTTGTGGCACAGCAGTGTTGGAGCACAGGCAGAGGGAGAAAGGGTAAGAAGCAAATTCTCTCTCCAGCCTTTTGCCTTCCTCTGGTTTATTCACTGTGGGGGTGCAGGAGGGTGGGAAAGAGAAAGCATTGATGCTGTGCAAGCACTGCTCAGCAATAGTCAAAATTCTGGTGTATTTCCAACACTGGTTTAGTCACACATCCAAACCCCACAGCACTGCACAAGCTGCTGTGAAGAAAATTAACTCACTACCATGCAGACTCAGTATCCCTACTCAGCCCTCCACTTGGGCCAATGAAAGCCCTTATGGAAGTGGTTTTTAGGAGAGGTAATGAGATTGTATCTGGTGTATACATGTTGAAGTAAGGAGGAGGTATGGGTGACATGTTAAATAATCAGAGTTTCTGTGAAGCACCTGTTTGATGATTACCTTTCATCTTAATGCATAAGTTCAGTTTTCTGTTGCAGAGTTTGAATTTGTCATCTTTCTCCTTGTTTAGCTTGTCTGTGTCTCTTTTCTTTAGCCTTTCCTATTTGTAACTGATCTATGCGTATTCACGTATTTTCTCTAGTACGTTACTGCTTACAGTCTCTTCTTCTTCCACATAATAAATACACTAAGCAAACCTGAGCTGATACCTGAGATTTAGAGATTTCTTATGGTATAATGAAAATGGGCTATCTATTTTGTTCACATTCATTTTGTTGTGGAACACTTGACAATGATGTGTCTCCCTTGTACTTTGATAGTGTCTCGTGAGACTTTCAAATGGTACTAATAAGCCAGTTCTTCATCTAGTGCTTTGGCATACTGAGAGAACTCTACATAAGACCATTTTTCTTTTAGAGGCCCTGATATTAACACTTAGTCATATGATTTGCTAGAAATTTCAAACTGTAGATTTATGTGGTATCAAGTGAAGGAATTATTTGGCTTATCTCAGGAAACTGAAGTGTACCTAACTACAAATCTGAATTACCATTTTGCAGTCCTTTGGAATAATACTCTTGCTTAATGAGAGTGTGCACGATTTTCTTAATAGTTCAGCTATTTCACTGCTAAATGCTTTCCATTAGCTCACGATGGATGTTCTGTTTTATTTAGAAGAATGAGCATTGCATTCATTAGGCAAACTTCATTAAATTTGGAGCTCAATCAACTAGAACTATAATTATAGGGAGAGGAAACTTCCTAATCTGACATTTGTAAAACTGAGATTTTTTGGAATTGGTTATTATCTTATGCAACATGACTAGCTGAGCCTTTGTGTTGAACAGAGGTAGACCCTGGGAGGAGTGCCTTCAGCTAGCAGAAGTGTTATTTTCTGTTATAGTTTTAATTGTTTTATAGCCTTTTTTCACCACAATGAGACATCTGCTCCCTCTGTATGTGGAGTAATAATAGACTGCTTGAGGTGGTAGCAAGAAGTGTATACTTCAAACTGTTATCTCATTATTTAGGGTTACCTTATGGCACTTCAAATGATACCTTCTGCAGTTTAATTCCAGGAAGGTTATCCCCTTGTCCTTTAAGGCAAAATTTATGGATCTTAGCATAGCTGTGAAAGGAAAAAAAGGAACAATCTCTATTATGAATGGAAAACTATTTCACTTTGTGACTTTAGATGAATGGTTTCTATCAGCCTGAGTAGGGGAATACCACTGCCTATCCATTTCTGCTGTACCTCTAGCAGCATGTGACTCTAATGCAGGCTAGTGATTGGAACACTTGCTGCTTCTTCCTCCTCTACTTTTCAGTGCATTTACAGTACTACAGTACATTTTCAGATGAAGACAGCTATTACAATGTCACTGCTTGTTTTGGTCAAGCTGTAGATACAGAAGAATTCAGTGGAAGCTCTTACTTAAGAACAAATTAAGAATGACATCCTTGCCATGTAGTCCTTGAAGAAAGAAGCTGAGAACAATTAATTACTTTTACTCTCTGACCAAACATAGTGTAGCCCACAAGTAGTTTTAAATTGTACCTATCTTGCAGGATGGGGCAGCCAAAGTGTTACACAAGTATTGTCTTCAGCATTGCATTATGTTCAGTTGTGCCCTGTATTCTTGTAGGCACAAGACTTCTGAGTGTGAATTCTACATTTTGGACATTTCCACCTCAATGCCCAAGAGGAGGGAATTAGTTTGCTTCTAGCTGCCTGATTGACACTAAAGGAAGAAGATTGGGTAGACAAATCTGTTGCAAAATACTGACTTGTCAACTCTTGACCTTTTGAAAATGGGTTCAGCCAAAGGGGTTTAAAAATGCCAGGATTGTTCATCTGAGGCTTCTTCAAGGAAGAAGTAGTCATATAGAAAAAAGAAAAATAACTCAAATTTGGTTTAAATAGCCTGCTTATATGAAAAAATAAAAACTAATAATTTATTATAGGTTGGTAGATAAATGCTGTCTTTAGGAGATTGGGATGAAAAATATTTGGGATCTCACATGGAGTCTAGAAACTATAGCTGTCTTGATCTGTGCCTCAGAAACAGGTGCCCATCACTGCTTATGGAAGAGGCACATGAGAGTAGAAGGGGCTTTTCTCAGCAATGTTTTTTGGACATTCATGGTTTTGGGAAAGATAAACATAAAACATGAAAGAAAGGAGTGTAAAGAGAGCTGGAGGGAGGGCTTGAACAAACTATTGGAGCATGGCCCAGGCAAAAGCTTAGAGTGTGAGCCTATGCCTTTAATTGACTCTTGGGGACAAAAAGTGCTGAACAAGCCAGTTTTATTGGGCTGCATTTGTTTCTGTGTCTGCAAACAATGCCGAAGAATCTGGTGTGAAAGGGGTTGGAGGTAGTCCCTTTTGGGGACCACTGGTTTAGATGAGATCTCTGTATAAGGGGTTGACTTTTAACACTGTGTTGTGTTGACTTTTAACACAGTGATAATAAAAGCAAATTTCTTGTCTGTATTTGGTAAAGTCATATTGTTCAGTCATTATGGGATGCACTAGGGAAACTATGAACGCTTTCGATTAGCTCTGGAGAGAGCTCTGTTCTCTCTGAATGCATCTATTGGATTTGTGAGATGGCAGAAGTTATTATGGGCTTTTTCATTTCCATGGCCCTTCTTTCACAGTTCTGTGCACAGAGAACTCCATGAAAAAGGTAGTTTAAATTTGTGTTTTTGAAGATACTTTCTTGAGGGCTGGTGAGTAGATATTCTTGCTCCCAAAATACTGCTCTCTCATGTTGCAGACACTGGAATGTAGTTCTGAGATCTAGAAAACTATGGAAGATTGTACTGTGGTGTCCGAAGTTTTCTGGAGTAGGGGTGGGGAGGTAGGCTGGTGGACGATGACATGCCGGTGCATTTCCCTGCAATGTGTTCTCATCCCATGCCAACTGAAGAATACAAGAGCTTACTGATGTCATTACCACATTGGGTTTAAGTTGGAAAGTTTTTACTTTTTTAAATTATTGCTAGAGGAACTTTCAGGATTTCCCAAGTATCTCTATTTGTTCAAACACTGTGTATTTGAAAATTTTATCAATGTGGTTTAAATAAATGAACAGAAATTACTTTAAGCATGTTGTGGAAGCATTATAATACATTCCAACTTTATGTTAAAAAATACTTTGTCAGCTGGTACTGAAGACAGTCCTTGTGTCATGATCTTATTTGCATATTTTTGAAGTGGTGAATTAGATGATTGTCACATTATGCTTTTGAGAAGGTGCTAAGTGCGGTGCTGTGGCTCTGCTCAAAGCAACCTCCACTTTACCACAAACAGTGGAATTTGTCATTTGGCTGAAGGCATTAAACCTTACAGTAGTTAAGCACCACAGTGAATTCATTTCCTGAGAGTTACAGGTACGGCTGGTGGACAGTTTGTCAGAGGATTTGTCTTTTAATTAATCTTGCAAAAGGTAGTGTGTCCCAATCTTTGCTTGAATTTTCTTAACAAGCACCACCAATTCTAGGCTTTCCACATCTAATTGAAATTAATTAAAACTGATGCATGGCTATTCTTTAAAAATTAGTTGGTAGCTACTTTGTCGTGGATATTGTTGTGTTTAATTTTTTATTATCGGGGGAAAGAAGTCCTTGAAAATGGAATTAAGCTTACATGTCAGTCATTTAGGTGTGTGAAAGAAACACAGTGGGGGTGGTGGCTTCATTCAGTTACTGTTAATGCTTGAGGGGAAAAAAAAGTAGCTCTAACCATGTGAAAGTCAGAAATGGATGAATAGAAACTACCAAGCAGGAACTCTGCGCTGTAGAGATTCCCATTATGGGTAGAAAGCACATTAAAAGAGCCCTAAAATTGACGTGTTAGGACACTACTGTCATTAAGTTGCTAATTATAGTTATTGCACTGGTTTATAGATTACAGGTATGAACAGTGAAATTTGGCTAATTTCTTGGCGCACAGGAAGCTTTATACACTCCCTGAAAACAGATAATGATAATTTTTGCTTTCCTCTAGCAACAAAGATCTGTGCCTGCTGAGGGCAGTAGCTTGGGTTGGGATGGCCTAGGGAGACCAGGCCTATCATGGGCCATGGCTCACCACCTCGTCATCCCTTGCCCAGACCGATGAGTCACTCATCAATCAGCTCTAAATTGCTGCTGTTTCGAGTGAATGGCATTTTAGCTTAAAGCACCATTGATTTTTATTTGGCTTTCAATGCTCCACTTGAAGTGGTGACAGTTGAGAAATCCATTAGCGGCTCAGAGTGTAGGTCCCTGCAGACACTGAGGGGAACATCTTGGGACTGCGGCTTTGGCAGTCATGCCAGGCCAGCACTTCCCTGCTCATCAGTGTGTGCTTTTCAATCATTAGGTAGCATCCATAATTGCAAAACTTTGAATATTTCAGAAGTAAATGTTGGGAAATGCAAGGCATTACTGTAAGTACTGATTTCCTTGTCTTGCATTTTTTTTTTTTTCCCTAACGCTTCTGTCCTAGAATTCCTACTAGCTTTTTGAAGCTGAATGTCTTTCTGTCCTTTTTTTTTTTGGTGTCAAAGTACAGTTGCTCAAGTTCAGGTTAGGAAAGCAGATGAGAAGGGCTCCTTTTTCTATCTTCAGTATTCTTTTTTCCCCAGAAGCCAAACTGTGCCAGAGGATTGATGTTTTGAAAGAGAAGTGGGAATCCTGTAGTGTACCTGATAATTCCTTTCTCATTTTGATTATTCTTTGTGCTGACACCTTTGTAGTAACTTCACTTTGCTACTGCTTGGATTGTTTTCTCATGTTTGTGATGTTTAAGAAAAGTAGTGAAATAGTCACTTGTAATAGAAATCTTTCTTTTTTGCATGTAGGAAACTCACAAATGGGTGCTACCATAGTAGATGCATTGGATACTCTTTATATCATGGGCCTTCATGATGAATTCAGAGAAGGACAAGAATGGATTGACAAAAATCTTGATTTCAGTGTGGTGAGTAGAACCTGCCCTAATATTTCCCTAGTCCTTTTCACAGTGTTCATCTTGGGGGGAGACAGAAGAGGTCTTTCAGGTGAAACTTTAAAAAGCTTATGGATCAAAGTGTCAGGTGTAAACTTTAGTGACATTTTCTGTGTATCTAACTTTATTTTAGAAAACAAAAATGTACCTCAACCCTTTTATACTTAGGATTGTATGTAAAGATACATCTATATATTGTATTTTCAATGTGCAAATTATAATTGGGTAATGGAAAAAAGGGAAGGTGTTTTGTGAGAAACAACCAGGCCTCAGAAATGAAGACAGAAAGATGATGTTTTACTGGCTGACAGTGGTTGCAAATAAGTGAGCTATGAAAGACAATTTTCCGCCAAACTGCAATGTATGAATTACTTAAGAATACAATCTCATTTCTTCTTCCATTTCTTAAGAGTTTTAACATAAAAGATGTCACTTGCATTTCTGAGTTTTCCTATAGACTCTTAATCTCAGGAATTTCCTAGTTGGTCATACAGCATCTGACATTCTTGGGAGTTTGGAAGCATTAAGTGGAAGAAATAGCTCTATTTTAGTCGTATTGATCAGTGTTCTTCTTAGTACTAATTTTGGGACTGTCACAGACTCTGTGACGGAATTTGTATTTCAGTCCTTGGATTAGCCCTATGGTTCCAAAAATAATTTTTCATTCAGTAAATGCACATAATTAAATACAGTTGTACACTCAAAATTCTCAGCAAATGCTTATTGTTGTTTCTGTATTTTAATGTACTTTCAAAAATTATTTGTTTGGGCTTTTTCCTTTTGATTTATACCTTCTCTGTCTGGCAGACATCAAAGAAATTTTACTCTGCTTTTTCAGTTAGTGCCAGGTAATTATTCAGTCTGAAACTGAAGATCCTAAATATATCAGAGGCTGTGTAGACATAATGATACCATTATGAGGGTGAACTAAATTGCTTCCATAACTTTGTCTGATCTGAGGCGATTGCAATATAAATTTACAATATTAATATAAGATTTGAATGGAAGAAATTTACATGACCCTCTGGGGTTCAATTACATCTTCCTATGTATCAAAAACTATTTCTGAAGGTTAATGAGTTGTCTTGTGTATACACCAAACTTGAGGAATTTCCTTATATGGTTTGGAGTTTATAAATATATAAATTTGATCCTCTTGGATTCTTCTACTGGGAAACAGAAATCATTGGTTTCACTTCTCACCCTATCCCACTGCATGTGTGATTCATGATTTTAATAGGTATTAAGGGGAATTGTGCTGCATTGGTGTTCTTTTTCTTGTATCACCTCTATGTGAAAAGGGAAAGCCTTTTACTAGAAACATTTGGGAGTATTTCAAACTTTCAACTTTTAATCAGTGCTGTTTGAAGAAATCTTTATTCACATAATCTTTCTGAGATATGTAACATGTGCAAAATGCATTTAGTTTAGATCCAAGCACTGCAGGTGCCATAGAAATAGCATGACAGGAAAGACATACCTGTAAATGTAATTTCAGCTGTGTGCAGATTGGTGAGTCAGCTTGTTCACTATGTTGTAGTGACTTTTCTGGATAAAAGGAGAAGTCTTGCCTATCTCAAAATCTCTTAATAAAATTACATTTCTGTGTCTAATAGGTTGAAGAGAAATTTATAGGGGACACAGATGAAGTGTATGTGGAAAATTAATGAATGGGGCACAGAGGGAGTCAGATGTTAAAACTATCTGGTTCCTCTTAATTTTTTGTGGGTTAAATGAGTCAAAAGATACTGTTGAATTTAGCCTAAGGATAATAATGTGAAAGAAGGCAATAAAATGTTTTATTCTCTTGAGTTTCTCAGTGGTCTTGCAGTACTACTTGTCATAACATAAAGTCTATTCCGAGACAAAGGTTATGGTAAAATAGGGCCCTGAATTTGAGCTCAGTAATTCAGGTTAAGAAAATGCATTATGGGAATTCTCTAATTATTATTTTGCTTTGTCTTTTAAACCTAGAAGGTTTGGTGTTAAGCTGAAGCATAAGAGAGAAGATGCTGAATTGTAGAAATATGCAGTCCTTGCCTTCTTTACCACCAACTCCAAATTACTGTAATTTCTCTTTGTGACGATAAAATGGTTAGAGGGCAGGAGAAAAACTAATTTGATTTTAATAAAATCAGTTGAAGCTGTAACTGGAATTGTCATTTGGTGTGATGAAGATGTGCACAAGAATTCCAGTATGGATCTAGAGACTGAAACAGTACTGACCCTTTCATGTGGATTGCCTTAGGATATGTACTTTCCTCTGCCTTGACAATTTTCTTTTCTTCCTTGATTAAGGAGTTGGTTAATTATTTATTAATGCTTTCTTTCTGTTCTAGAATTCCGAAGTGTCTGTTTTTGAGGTCAATATCCGTTTCATTGGTGGTCTTCTAGCAGCATACTACCTGTCAGGACAAGAGGTAAGGAGACTGGAAGGTGTCTGAAATTCAATGTATTCTAGCAAATGTTGCATATGGAGACTTTTCTAGAATCTTGCATACTAATTTCACAGCAGTCAGTTGTCCAAAATAACCAAATTTGTAGAGTTTTGTATCTTTAAAGTTTGTTTCTGAGTAGGTCTAGTGCTATTTAGAACACTTTGTTACAGTTTTCAAATGCTTCTTTTATCAAGATGTTTTCAAAAGATACTCAAATAACCATCAGCTTGAAATGTCAAGTTAAATGTCAACCTTCTCATGCCAACAATAACTTGTTTTGATATTCTTTAACTCCATGAAGGTAGAAATAATAGCTTTGTCACTTGTCCTGCCAGGCTGCAGGTTTGCTTCAATCCTCTTACCATTTTCTCAGTGACAAACTGAGAAACAGCAAGCCAATTTTATACAACTTCTGAAACTTCTGTTAAAAAAGATGTAGAGACATGCTTAGATTGAAAGGATGCATATACCCAAAGACTTGCAACCGTGGACTTCTTAGTCCAGCAGTCACAGTGCTGTGACCTCTTACTTCACCCACTTTAACAAGGCTTGACCCTGAGCTCTTCTCTTCTCTTAGCAGCTACCTGTAACCTATTGCCCGTGTCTTTGATTTCTTTGGTTTTGTCCTTTATATTTCATGGCCCTTCTCTAGCCCACTACCAGACATATTTCATGGCTTAAGACTTTCAGGTGTTCATAAGTATCCTCCTTTGTTTAGGAAAGCATCACATACATATCAACAAGTTCGCAGGGATTTTAAAGCTGCAGCCCTAGAAGTAGCTAAGAGAGAAAACTCACAATTGGTTGTCTCTTAAAGTCTTTGGCATCATCCTGGGATCTGTCAATTTTCTCTTTTATGAGAATTTTCTCTTTTATCTTCTCTTTGGAAGAAGAGCTCAGTGGCAAAGAAAAAATCCCGTGTACATCTTGAAATAAATGGGTAGTTTATTTTTCATCCAGTGCTCCTGTTTCACCTTCTTGAAACTGGAACATGCTCCTTGGAGACAGCTACTGTGAATAAGAAAAACCACAGAGAAAAAGCAAGGATCACACATTCATAGCTGGACTGTTTGTACAGACTGATACTGCACCTGTACACAAGCCCCTTAAAAAGAACTTTTTTGCTCCGTTATGCAGATGGGTGCAGCCCAACAGTGCCAAAACATATGCTTTGCCTGCGTTTTTAAAGCAGAGTACGGCTTCTTAAATTTGCTTCTAACTTCTTGGTAGAGTCAGAACGGGCTCCTCTGCTTAAATAGCTTTAATTTCTTTCCTTCTTAGAAAGCATCTACCCTGTATTTCCTAAATGTTGGCTGGGCTGAGTCTTTTGTTTTTAAGATTTTTATGGCATCGTTCTCTCCAACAGACTTCGAATGCTTCATGACTTGTGATACAAGATTATTCCTGTCAAATGTCCATATGTATCATCTTTATTTTCCTAGAGAACTGCTAAACAAAAGTGCTCAGACTGCATTTCTTTCAAAATAGTGTGGCAGCTAGGATTGCTTTGGGTATCTGAAAGACTGCTTCATTTGCCAAGTTGGATGGGATTTCTCTGCAATTCGTTGTTGTGGATATGACAAGCAAGGGAATTTGAGGCTCTTCAGCAATTGAGCCCAGGAGAGACACCTGTGTCTGGGAACTCCTTGGAGTTGGAAACATGTTGCTTGAGATGTGATTTCCAATCTGGTCTTTTCTCTTCTGTTCCCAAGAAGGGAACATATTCCTTATCTCAGGATTGGGGCATGCTTGATTTCTTTATTCAATGCATTCAGACATGTGAGGAGACACTTTATAGCAATACTAAGACACACAAATCTGTTCCCAGGCATGTGAGTGTTTCACCTGATCAGGTTGTGAACATGCACGTGGGCTTACACCTTTAAGGCAGTCTCTGTCTCCTTTCTTTGTTCATCAAGCCATCGTTACTTAATCATATTCACTTACCACACCTTGTTGATATTCCAGTCCCCATCTTCCTACCTCCAAGCCTCTACTTCTGCAAGACTGTTGCTAGATGGTTGAGAAGGTTTTCATACTGATTTCCATACTTTTGCATGTCTTGTTTGATGTGTTGAAAGTGAGGTCCAGCAGAATGACCAGGCTGCTTTGAATTAATTCAGTTTTTCTCCTTTTAATAAATACAAATTCTTATTAGGTCTGCAACAGGAGTTAGTGCTGTTTGGTGATGGTTAAAAAAGCTGTTCTTATTTCATTTTGGCTCCTACGACTTAGTGTTGACAAAGTTGCTGTGGGGACAACCATGAAACTGTCCAAGACCCAACATCAGCTGTGGAACTTTAATCATTTGTAAATGATCATACCTGGAGAATTTTATAGTCATCATGGTTTATCTACAATGCCCTTTATAGGGAGAGGGTAATTGTGCTTGATAGGATTTTATCTGATTGCATTGTAATGGTAGATATTGACCACAGTTTTCAAATACAGCAGACTATTAATGTAGATTAAATAGTCCTTTTTAATGCTTTTATTGAAAACATGCTAGTTTTTAAAGTTTATTTAGCATGTCTAGTGGCATGACTCTGTTGCCTCCATGCTGTATTTAAACTGTCCTGTTACTGGTATTACTAATAGGATCATCAACTGAGATCATGGTTTTAATAGTGCTGATTATAATTAATGGTAGAATTTTAAGCCTTTTGTGGTAAGATTGCAAGTATTGCTGTCCTTTTATCAGAAAGGGTTCCCTCTTTCTCACTGCAGTGAATGAGTAAATAATGAAATATATCTCCCTTACAAACAAAAATAAAGTTTCTGTTTTTAGCAGCTGCCAGCTTGGCTGAAAATGCTGTAGGCTTGTCCTGTCCAGTGTTGAGTCACAGGCCTTTCTTTGTGAAACATGACACGTGTAAATTTTTTAACAGCTCAGCCTTTCATATGTGGGAAATCTGCTGGACTTTCATGAGTGATGAGCATGTAAAGCTAAGGCTTGAGAAGGATGCATTTTGGTGCAAATGTCTTGCCTCACTGTACCTTTCTGCTGATGTAGGGGGACAAAATTGTTTCTCTTCCTGACACGCAGTTCTCCTGATATGTGAAAGATCACCATTTTTCTCCATTTTTCCATGTCAGCATGCCTTTTGAATAGAAGATAATCAAGATATGCCTGCAAACCTTGACACGGGAAAATTTACCCATGCATTCTATTTCAGTCTTCTGAAGTTGAAACAACTCTGATACCTCTCTGGTGGCAGGGGTTGTACGTCTGCAGTCTGGGGGGCCCTAGTTTAAATCCTCTGCGCAATATGTTTTTCCTGGCAGATTGTGGACAGGCCATCTGGTGTCTGGCTAGGTGTACGTTATCAGATATGAGTGTGCCTTCTCTGTCTCAGTTCCCACAGAGAAATGAGGTCTCAATCTGTCATTGATTTTGAGGTTCTTTGAGCCAGTGGCTTTTCTCCAGGGTACATTATTGAAATATATAATGAATACATGCTGAAACAGTGCAATATAGAATCATAGAATGGTTTGTTTTGGAAAGGAGCTTTAAAGATCATCTAGTACAACACCTCTGCCGTAGGCAAGGACAGCTTTCAACAGACCACGTTACTCAGAGCCCTCTCTGACCTGGCCATGAACACTGCCAGGGATGGTGTTTCCACAACTTCCCTGGGCAGTACAACCTCATTACTCTCATTGTAACAAATGTCTTCCTAATAGGGCCCTAGGAGGGCTTTGAGCAGCCTGATCTGGTGGAAGGTGTCCCTGCCCATGGCAGGGGTTGGAACTAGATGATATTTAAGAGTCTCTTCCAACCTAAACAGTTTTGGGATTATATCCACTCTAAAACTACCCTCTTTCAGTTTTAAAACAGTTGTTCCTTCTCCTGTCATTAGAGGCCATAGTAAAAAGTCCTCTTCATCTTTTTTTATAAGCCAAGCCCCCTTTAGGTGCTGGAAGGTGCTATAAGGTCCCTCTGGAGTTTTCTCTTCACCTCAACTCTCTCAGCCTGCCCTCAAAGATGTGCTCCAGCCCTCTGATCATTTTTGTGATCCTCCTCTGGACCTGTTTCAACAGCTCCACATTCTTTCTTGTATTGGACCCCAGAGCTGCAAAGAGTATTAGAGTCCTCAGTATAAGTGGGGGGTATAGTGTATTTCTCTTGAAATTATACTGGCAAACAAAGAAAGAGGAGGTTGGACCAGATAATTCCGTGTGGTCCCTTCCAACTTGACCGATTCTGTGAAAGAAATAAGAGGCACACTAAAAAATGGAGAAAAAAAGCATGATCTCTTCTGGGAGTGCTGTGTCATAAAATAGTAGAATCATCTAGGTTGGAAAAGACCTTGACAGTAGAGTTCAGTCTCTCCAGGCAGTCTCTTGTATTTTGCTGTATGCTGGGGATTTCTTCTCAGTTTCTAATAAGCAACCAATGCGAAGTGTTCACTCATCATTATTCTTTATTAAATTGTATGCTAATAGGTATAATCGCTAAGTACCTAAATAGCTAAATAGGAAATGCAAAATTAATTGTGCCTATATTCAATACAGAGCCACTAATTAAATCTTTTTGAGTAAAGGGTTTATGAGCGTTGCTTAGTAGAATTGTGAGTGACTGGGAGACATACTGTGAAAACTAGGCACTCCTATTTTCTACCCCAGGTTGTGATAGAATGGATAACGTGTTTATATTTACATTTAACGTGTAATATTTACATATAACGTGTTTATATTACATTTTGATCAAACACAATTGTAGTTAAAGTATGTGAACTGCAAGTTTTCCACCTTCTGAGTTCAGAGATACCACTGTGCTTCTTCTTTTGCATCTGTCAAATAGTTAATAGTCCAAAATAACATATTGATGGTAAAATATATAATTACTTCTTATCTAAATTGAGCCAGACTGTTTCTCAGTAATCCCTGCAACAATCCTTTAATTTCTGTAAGAACTACATACAGTCTTCATTATGTTTGTGGGGTAGGGATGGGGGAACAACACTATGATACAGCTGATAATGTAATGGAAATAAGTAGAAATTACATGTTGCATATGCCTAGTTTGGAGTAAACATTGAGTATGGCAGCTTAGGATGAAAATCAGCCTTACATGATTTGAAAAACACGCAAACAAAACCCATCAATAAAATCCCACAACAAAACAGAAAACAAGGAGCTTTCTTTTTCCATGTGCCTGCATTAAGGGATTTGCTATCTTTTGTGCATCACACTGGCACAAATATAATTTTTGTCCTTAGTTATGAATACATGTTATAGTTTTTTATAGTTTTCCGTGATGCCTGGCAAGGCATTGTTTAGCATTTTCCCCAGAACAGCAGGCTTCTTTGTTTATTCCAAGTTCATTCCCTAGACCTACTGTATAAGAATGTTTTGTGTTCTTTATGATTTGCTTGAACTTAGTATCCAACACTAATAAAATTAAGTATCTTGATGTCACTCTATTGTATGTAACAGCATCAGGATAGAAATGCTTAATGAAGGAGTGTCACGTATACAAGGAGATTAGAACAAGATAAAACCACGTTTATTTCACAAAGAAAAGGATGCTATTGCGAGTTACACTCTTACTAGATTGGATCTATCTGTTCATACAGTCTTCAAAAGTAATTTTCCAGGGAGGTTACCTGGAAATGAGCTCATGGTGTATAGCTGGTTTCTCAGGATGGTACCTCTAGAATTCTTTGATCTCCTATGGTGTCTATCTAGTTCTGCTGTTCAACATTTTATTCAAGATCAGTCAGGTTTGGTGCTTGGTTTTTCTCTGGGAAACATGAGGTTTCTCTCTTCACTGTGGAAGTTGGTTATTGGTAAATTCTTTTTGTCAATTATCTATTATTTAATTGATCTTTATTTAGTATATGATTGATTATATGTTCTTCCACTTCTTCCAGTCACATCCGTGGATCTGGGTCTTTTTGCGCATCAGGGTAGCTGATGCTGATTTCTGAGGGAGGATAGGAGCACTGCTTTGTAAAATCACTGCATGTCCACAATGCTCTTAACTCCTGGTGCAAAAAAGCAACAAGCAGGCAAGCAGTAAGAATGAATGGCACAAAGTAGAAATGACTTGGCTGATCTCTCTGTGTTAATGCTGAAAAAACAGAGCTTGCCAAGAGACCACAGCGATAAGCTGCAGGGGAATGTACAAAATAGATCCATGATGATTGTGTCTGAACGTAGAATTTGTGAGAGCAGACTATGAGGAGATCAGGAGTTACAATGTCCTCAAGGACTAAAACAGTAAAAGGTCTGTTGCAACCTGATGTAGGATATCACACTGGAATCCTCAACAGAAGTTGAGTTTTCTTGTGGTGTGCTGCATCAAGTGGGCCATGAGTTGTGATTTCTGCTATGCTGTCCCCAGATCTGGCTAGTGAAGGAGCAATCAGTACAAGGAAGACTTCATAGATAACAATGCCAGAGGAAACCAGCTTTGATCCTTCATATTGGGTGTGTGAACTTCTTTGAGCTCATAAATGAGATAAAATGAGCTCATAGATGGAGATTCCTAGAGCATCTTGCAGGATCCATTGTTCCTTATTTCTGAAACCCATCCAAAAGACAGCACTGAAGATGCTGAACCCTGCTATGAGCAGTATTTTCACTTCCAAGTCTTTGTGAACGCACTGTAAATGAACTTCCTGCTGTCCAAATGGGAATTTGTTCAAGGAGGGAGGGACAGACAGCTGCGGAGCCCAAGTGTTACGTACATGCAGAATCATCCTGTAATTAAACAGAGGGAATGATCATTGGAGCAATAAAGCCTAAGTAAGATAAAGAACAATCTTGTACCAGAGATTATTGCTCTGTGTTCAAAATCCGATTTTTTTACAGTTGTATTTGATGAATTGCTGTCACTGCTGCTCTATGGCTCCTGCCCAATAGCCTCCAGCATTGATGATACCCACTGCTAGAATGATTGCCTGCCAAATGTCTGTCCAACTTCTTGAAAAATAGATGAAGTCAAATTTTTTGAGCAAATTAGAAGAACAGTACTGTCTTCACAGTGATCCCAATCATGGGCATGTCTGGATACTGTGACGTCTTCCATAAAGGTTAATAATCCTTGAGTACTATTTTTTCTCCATGCTGTGGGACCACTTCTTGATTTAAGATAAAGTTTGTGTTTCCAGAGTGGCTTGGCATGCTTGCTTCTTACATGGCAAATCCTAGCCAAGCAGAAAAGGGCCCCATCCACTGATAGTTACATCAGCCTCTCCCCAACAGGGGAGGGAATCTTCTGCCTTCTATGTATCAAGTCTGCCCCTTTCCCATAGCTGCAGACCAGCCCACGTCTGTGTCACTGCATGGCTGTGGTGGCAAGCTCTCATGACCATGGACCTTGTGGGGCTTGGTGTCACCTGTTGCCGTTGGTAAACTCCCTCAAATAGCAGTTTCAGCCTGGGTTAGGGATTTTAGTATTTCTCCTGTGTGTTCCCAGCATGCATTATTTTCTGTTCTCTCTGTTAGGATACGTGTTAAGTGAGATACTTATTTGATGATTTATATGGAGAGCAGGAAATAAAATCCTCTAACACTGAAAGAAAGTACCTGGAGCAAACATGTGCATGTGCTTGCTGGAGCTGTGTCTCCAAGCAGGAGAAGACAATGACATGCATTTTGCAGCCTGCCAAGAGGCTGAGGAGGTGTAGTTAACTGAGCCTAAGAGAGTCAGAGGAACGTGATGTTACGTGGATTTACTTTGTTTCACTGCAGACTTTCTTTCAGGTACTTAGATTTTATCCAAATTAAGATGGATCCTTTAAATGTGTGGATTTCCCGTCTTTCTGAACGTTAAAGAAGAATAGTACAAAAACATGTAAATGGAGCCCTCATCTATACAGACAAACAAAATCTTTTTAATTGTAGTTACACTGAGTAAGCCTGTTTTATTTTCTGATCCTCAAGAAGTTGTTGCTTGCTTTGATGTGTTTACTCTGTGATTTTTTAAAAAAATGGATAACAGGCTTTAGAATACATCTGCCAAGCTGGTTGTTTTGAACTAGGGCTTCCCCCGAAGTAATGTATATGCTGACTGTAGTACTGTGCTGCCAGCACTCCTCTGTTCCAGGTCTGAGATGGTGACTACATCCCAGGCTGCTTGGGGAAGTAGTGCTCTGTCCTGCAAATGCATGAAATGCAACCTCAGCCAGAAGGTAGATCACAGGGGAAGAGCTGGTTAGTCATTGCCCATACCGGCTGTGCTGGAGAGTTGGGAAGTGTGTGTATACCACCTGTCTTTATGAGCACCCAGGATGAAATTCCTGTTCCCAAGCCTTTCTGTAGAATTGTGTTGGACATATGTTCCATTAATGTTGATTGGCAGTATTGTGAGAGTGTGTGTTGTCACGCTCATTTCAGGCATTAGTAATTGCAAAGTGGATAGACTTGAAGATAAAAATACTGGAGATAGTTACTGGATTTGGAGTTCTTCAGTGATCAGGAGTATGACATTACCTTTTCTCAGCAATTAGCACTCTGAGTGCCTGTGGCCCTCACAGCTTAGAGTCTGTAAAGCTTCTGACAATTCAGCACGTTTTCTGAAGCAAGAAAAACCACAAAAAGGAATGCCACAGTGATCTCTTAAAACTCAGATTTAACTCTTCTGACTAGTATCTCATAGAAAGTCAGTAACAAAAGCAAACATTGAGCCCATGGCTTTGGAGTTGCTCCTCGTAAAAGTTCATCTGCAGCTGTTCGCAACAAAATTTGGAGGTTGTTTCCAGGTCTTGCATGTGTTCTGGTTTGTACAAAAAGTGACTGAGAATTGAGATATAAGTAAGTCATACTGACATGCTCTGCCAAAAGCTCCTTTGTTTGCAGTCCATAAAAGATTTGTAGCGTGTGCAGGAGGGACCCCATCTTGACTTTATAGTAACTAAGCATTCTCTGGTACGAATAGCCTTTGTCTGAGGAGAGAGTGCAGAAATGACCCATTGACTGCTTGCTTTTTTTCATGAAGTGGAGCTTCACAAATCATTAAAACTTGTGGCATGACTGGCAGTGGCAAATAAAATATCCTGCCAGCAGTACTGCACAGAATGACAAAAGCCCGGAGATGGATAGAGGGTCACTTGTTGCACAGTGTACACGGCTGTGCTTGAGGAACAGCATCAAGTAAGAAAAACAAAGTGAATATTATTCTGATGTCTCTT
>VZTR01032442.1:190748-221703 GCA_013400775.1 Chaetops frenatus | reverse complement strand
TTTTTTTTTTTTTTTTTTTTTGATTCCCATGAGGTCTGCAGTTCTGTGTTCTGTACCAGATCTGTGAAATTAGCTACTAGAAGAGGAAAAAGAAAAACAACCTAAAGAAGATATTTGCAAGTATTTCTAGTAACAATTCTTGAGTAGCTCCAAGAATCCCTTAGCTTGGTGTCTTGCTGGCACTCCTGTTATGAATAACTGGAAGCTGAAAATCTCAGTTAATGGTAGTTAATCTGAAGTTAATGGTGAGAAAGCTTTGCTGCTGCCTGTTAAAAAAAGGTTTGCAAAGCAAAAGGCATAGTGGGAGGCCAACTGTAGAGAGGGTTTTACAGTGCAAAGCCCAAGAGCTGAGAGCTTTCTAGGAAAGAGAATCCAAAAAAAAAAAAAGAAAATTGCTTTATAAAACATGGTGCAGAGTGTTCCTGCTTGGTGGTTAACTTTGTCTTTTAATTTCACAGGAATCCTCACAAAACCTGACCTGGTGGACAGGGGGACTGAAGAGTCTATTGTTAACATAGTGCAAAACAGGGTAATTCCCCTTAAAAAAGGCTACATGATTGTGAAGTGCCGTGGGCAGCAGGACATCCACAACAAACTGACCCTGGCTGCTGCAATCCAACAGGAGAGACAGTTCTTTGAGAGTCACAAACATTTCAGGTACTCCTCACTGAAAAACTCTCATCAAAAACATGTTAAAGTCACCTCAGAGCTTCCTGTTGACTTGCTGAGATTTAACTTAGGGGTTCCAAAGAGGTATTAGTTGTACTCACTGTTTCTCATTGCCCATATAGGGTTGTGTTTCAGTAACCCAGAAGATTTTTACACACCAAATAAACTTAAAATGGGTTGGGTTTTGTTTTTTGGGGTTTTTTTTCAGTTGCAAAATACATAGGGGAAGTACAACAAACTTGAGAAGTTCAAAATAGTCCCAAAGAATTCGAGTTTAGCACCTGAGCACTTCAAGTCAGGCATTGAAGTATTTCTGTTCACTGGAAAATATGGTGAAACAGCATGAGAAGGAAAGGCTGTGCTTAGGGCACAGGCTGCCCAGATGACTCAGCAGCAAATCAAACATAGTACAGAGAATGGCAGCTGAAAAGGGTTTTGAATCAGTGACCTTCACACATGAAGAAATAATAGAACAGCACATTCACCTGCTGTTAGAATTTGCTTTTTTTCAGATTCTTCTCTGTTTCCCTTTGCTCAGTCAGGAGCTGTCAAACGACTCTGGGATGAAAGTGCCCAGAGAGCCCTGGGCTGTGGCCACATCTGCACCAGCACAGCCCAGAGACCCTTTCCTTCCTCAAATTGTGTAACAGAACTGGTGAAAACAGAGCAGAGCATCAGTGCTGCCTCCTTGCCCTGCACAGCCTGGCCATCCAAATCCACCTTTTTCCTCTTTTTTCACAGGGCTATTTTGGAACAAGGAAAGGCTACTATCCCCCATCTGGCAGAGAAGCTCACAAATGAACTTGTGAAACACATTATTGTAAGTAGCAGAGGTCCCATACTGAGCTGTCTGTATCAGTTACTACCTAAAAACAACTTCAACCCTTCAACCTTGGACTGCAGTTGGATTTTACCTTTATATGCACAGACAGTGCTTAATGATCCAACTCAGTGATTTGAGAACAAGCTGAACTGAGAGGCAGAGGTAAAAAGCTCCATGCTCTGTCCTCAGATTTGCCTTTTAACTTCAGATCTACAATAGGCAAATTATTTCATGTTTGTGACTCGTAACTCCTGCCTTTTCAATGGCAGCCATGATATTTCTTTTTGTTTATGAGTGTTGATCACCTGAGTGACAAGTTACTGCTGTCAGCTTACTGAGACAGTGATTTCTTTTCAACTGAAAATGTCTTCAAAACACCAAGATGTTCTGTTTTATTACTATACTAATATAGGGATATTGGGGCTTTTTATTTCATGTAAATATATCTGTGTGTAACATATCTTATCCCATTAAGGGAAGATGCTAAAATACAGGGAATTCAATTCTAAATGCAATTTCAAAGGAGAAAACAACATTATTTATGTAAATTTACAGTAAAGAAGCAACTAAACAGCCATGTTCCATCAGGCATTTATCAGGAATTGAGCAGTCACCACTTTCCTGGCACAGCAAGTGAGGACATTGGTTTTGGCTCACTGTGGGTGAAATCTTGCCCCAGACTCAGTGATTCTGCCCAGCTTGCAGTGAGGTCCAGCCTGATCCCTCAGGGAGATCCTGGCCCCCTGCATTCCTTCAATAAAGGCCATATTTGCACTTCCATGGTATCCCACTGTCACACATTGGGACACAGACAGCAAGCTCTTGGATCTGTAAAAACAGCAGAGATCCCCTGCAGGTGTAGGTCACTCTCAGAGGGGTTTTGTTTTCCTTCCAAAACCAGACAAGTTCAACCTATCTCAATGTCCTGCTTCACTGTCTCCTCCCTAGAAAACTTTGCCAGTGCTGGAGAGCCAAATTCGTGACATCCTCCATAAAACATTACAGGAACTGCAAAGGTACAACAGAGGCACACCCAGAACAGAGTCTGAGAAGCTGTTTTTCCTCACAGATGTAAGTACTGGTCACAGAGCAGAGCGAGGAGGTAACTGTGGGAGAAAAAGAAACCATCTGAAATTATCAAAACATCAGCATGGATCACCAGGAAATTTATTATATCCATCACTGAAGTGCTTCCAGGGTAACATAGGCAAACCACACCTGCAAAAATAGTGGACCACAGGAACTCGTGGGTCCTTCTAGCAACTGTTTTCTTGTGAAACAGAAAGGAAATGTTACAAGGAAATGAAATAACTTGGTTGATTGGGTCAAAATCAAGCATCTCAGCGAGCGAAATCTTATCCTCCTGCCTGCCCTACACTTTGAAGTGTTCCCATTGTTTACAGCACTCATAAGATCAAATGTATTCCTGATATCAAAATGGGGTTTGCAAGTCCAACTAAGTTACTCCCTGAGTAAGCCTTCAGCAGGCAGCAGAGGTGCTTATGAAAGTTCATCAGACTTCATACAAGTCTGGCCCATCAGAATTTAATAAAAGCTTCTAAAAGTCTACAGGGGGAAAAACAAGAGAGTATCAAGTTTGTTCTCCTCTAGCTGTGACAGTTTAGGGGGAGAAAAAAAATCAAAAAACCAAACAAACCAGGAGCTAAGAGCATAAAAGATGTAAGAAAGGGATGTTTTTTAAGACCTATGTCCCTGCTTTAACATCAAACTGCAGATTTATTTAACATCTGACGCTGTTGAGTCACAAATGACACATAATAGACTCCAATTCAGTCCAGAGAGGCAAAGAGCAAAAAGCCTCTTCATTAAGAAATCCACTCGAGACATATATATAATAGATCATAACAATATTTCATTGGATAAAATTCTGACTCCAACATACCATAGGCTAAAGGGTATAAACAATTACTCTAAACCAATTATGAGAAAGCACACGTATTGTTTTTGCAGGTGCAGTTGGTTTTCTTATTGTTTAACATTCTTGTTATGTTTCCACAAAGCTGGTCTGAGAACAGGGATTGTTTTGATCCAGTGTGTGAGAATATTCTAACGTTGCTCCATGGCTTTAGTCTGAGATTTCCTCCACTCTAAGCCCATTCAGCATCGACAAACACCCACAAAGCAGTCTGAAGAAAGGAAACCTCACTAAATTGCCTGCTTGTTGTTCAATTCACTGCAGCTGATCAAACTCTTTAACCAAGACATCTCTCAGACCACACGAGGAGAGGAGCAGCTGTTGGGGGATGAAGTCAGGCTGTTCACCAAGATCCGCAAGGAGTTCCAGACGTGGGGCGTGATTCTCCTGGAGTGTGCAGCGAGGGGTAAGCACAGAACCCACCCTGGCAGCTGACTGACAGCCCATCCCCTGGCTTTTAAACCCAGACACAGCATCTTCAGCAAACGTTTTTCAAGAAAATGAAGGACAAGAAGCAGGGAGCATCCACCTGTAGTGATGTCTTGGGGCCACAGACACAGTTTGTGTTAAATGCTGTCATTAGAGAGAGGTCAGTGCTTCTCTCTCTTCTCTCAGCACAGCAATAAAATCAGGACCCTGGCACAGAATTTGTTGGTGACTTTCTGAACCATTCTTCTAAGTAACAGCAACGCCAATGAGTCATAATAAAGAATAACAATCTATATTGTTATTTTTATCATTATTACTGTTAATGTTTTTATTTTATTACTGCTATTAATATTTTACAGTCTGGCTGGGTTTTGTTCCACTTTAGCTCTGGGTTAAGGTGTGTGATACCTTATACCCAATCAAAAAAAAAGAGAAAAAGTAAAATTGTATAATATCAACAAAGAAATATTGACTGTGGTATCTTAAATAAAAATAACTAGTCAACAGTAGATTCCCTGGAAAAAGTGTTCAGTGAGCTTGGGGGTTTGTTTTGCTCAGGGTTTTTTTTAAACTTGGAAGTCACTGGTAATGGCCAGCTACTTCTGTGAGGGTAAAAATACCAAGAAGAACCAGAATTGTTGTGGCCCATCATAACTTCTGTCAGTGTGTTAGGGGGCTCATTCACTGAGCCACAATGTGCCGTGGTAACAAAAAAATCATCTCATTACTTGTTCCTCTCAAGAACAACTCAAAGAGGAGAAATAGGCTTCCTTCTTAAATCTGAAACATATAAATTGAGTGATTTAGTAGCAAAGCAATGTTTTTTACCATGACAGCTAAAAAGAACGTCCCCAGTAAAGTGTGGAAATACGAAGACCAGTACCGTGGACGGGAGTTCCCAGGCTTCAACAACTACAGGACTTTTGAGGACATTATTAAACAGCAGATCAGAGAACTGGAGGAGCCAGCAATTGAGATCCTGAACAACGTGATGGGTATGGCCCAGCCCGTGGGAGACTCTTGGGTAGGGGACACTGCTGGGCCTGATAAGTTTATTTTCCAGGAGAAACTGATGCTCTCAGGATCCTTCAGAGTGAGGAAGGAAATCTGACTCAGCTTGTGGGTAGCTCCTTCTCTAGAGCCTTCAATCTCTACACATGATCTTCAGCATTTGTTAATGCTTTTCCCAGGGGCTCCGGGAAGGGAGTTTAGAAAATAACTATATAATAAATAACACAGCAAGGGAACAGTGCAGTGGAAGTACCTGGTGCCAGCTTGGTATTCTCAAATCCAGGGAGTAGAATTCACAACCTTAAAGTGGGAACACAGCTTCTTTGCATGACATTGCATGTATTGTACAAGGACTACTGGGGCTGAAGGAAAGGGTACATAACTCATCCAGTGAAAAGCACCCAGGGAAAAATGATGTTGTGATCCTGTCTCTTCTGTGTTGTGCCAGACCCAGTGTCTGTAGGCACAGAAACTGCTTGATCCGAGAAAATCTCACTGATATTCAATCTCTCATGTGTTAAGTGTTCACACTCTTGGACCTGGAAATCTAAAATACTACTTGTTTGAATGGGCCATAAAGGCAGAGTGCACCAGTACAGCTGCTCAGCTGTTTCTGAATGAATACAGAAAATGAGTAGTCCCCCCACTCTCATATTAACAATAGCTTAAAACCCTCACTTACTTACCTGACTTTGTTTTGTCTCTCTGTTCTTCCCTTAGATCTGGTTGAAGAGAAATTCACGGAACTTGCTAAAAGGAATTTTGCTAATTTTCACAATCTAAGCAGAGCTGCCAAGGTGAGGCACTACCTGTAACCTGAGATAACTCAAAAGACAGAATGGCATTTGTAAATACATCCATGCTTATGGTACCTGTCTCATTGCATTACCCTTATGCAAGTGTGGAATTTCTTGCAGGGAAATAAGGAAGAGCCTGAAAATGATAGCATGAAGATAATGGCACTAATGAAAGTGCATTTTGCACAACTTTGACAAGATCTAATACATGCATTCTTTATTCATTCTGCTCACATTCTTGACATTTGCAACACAATGCAAAGAAAACCTGGTGGTGTGGCTGCCTCGAAGAGTTTACCACTAATTTCAAATTTAATTCCTGCAATGATTTGTCAGAGTGCTAAACAGTGTTTTTCCCTCTCTGAATGCAAGCCAGGGTTTTAGCCAGTACAGGAATTTCATCTTTGATGAAAGGGAGCAGACAAACCAAAAATCATCCAACCAGGAAAGAACTAGAAGATGACTGCTCACAGTTTGGGTATTAGCATGTTTTGGGGTGGAGTTCAGTGATATGGATGTCCTTGAAGGCCTTTTCTCAGAAAGAACTTTGAGGAAGAGATGAGAGGAAATGCTGGCAGCCAGGAAACAGAGTCCACTCACAGGCCACTGCTGAAAAAGGAAACTCAGAGGCAAATGTGAGTGAAGTAGGTGGTTTACTATTTAACTTGCCTGGTCAAACCCCACTGAGCTCCCAGGTCAACCAGACAGTGAAGAAATATATTATTTCTTCCAAACACAGAGGTGTTAAGTCAGGGTCTTTAGGTATAACAGAATGGGAGGAATAAAGAGGGAAGAAATCCTGAGAGACACTGGGCATGAGAAAAGAGATGGGATGTTTTCTTAGGGGTGCTAGAAAAGCATTTTAAGGGAATTTGAGCATGGCTGGGGGAATATTGCTGCCCCCACAGACTTTTAGGTGGAAGTATCAAAAAGGCCAGAAAGCATCAGATGGCTGCAATAAAAGCACCAGACAGGGAGGGGTTAGACAGAGCTGGTTTGCTGACAACAGGTATTTTCCTTTGGGTTTCAAGCAGCAGGTTTGGATTGATGCCACTCGTGTGTAAGGAGGGGACAAAACTGCCACATTTTCCTGCTCTTTCACAACAGAGAGGCCACAGTCCAAAGCATTACTGCCTGTTCCCATGGTCTGGGATTAGACTGTGCTGCATGGGGGCAGCTGAACACTGTGCCCACCTTGCCATTCCCTGGGGACACTGCTAAGCACTGGCACCTTCCCCAAGGAAGCAAAATGTCTCAGAACTTCCTGTTCCTTTCTTTTCTAGGTGAAAATTGAAGACATTAGAGAGGAACAAGCAGCAGAGGCTGAAAGATATATCCGGGCACAGTTTAAAATGGAGAGGATTGTGTACTGCCAGGATGACCTTTACATTGGTGATTTAAATACTGTTAAGGCAGAAAACGCTCCCAACCTTGCCACTGGGAAAGATCTGCAGTTTCTTGCTTCGAGGGAGCCCTCTGTTGTCACGGAGATGGTTTCTCACACAAATGCCTACTTCTCTGTGAGTTCACAAACTGTGATACAGCAGATTTGCTGCCCTCTGAATGCCACAGCAGATATCCCTCAGCCAGATCTTGCTGGAGCCAATACAGCCCTGTATTCCAAACTATCACTGTGCAGGGAATATCCAGGCGGTATCCAAGTGCCTCATTCAGGCACATGCTCAGCTTCTGTACAAGCTACTTGGAGCTTCTGACCAGTGATGAGAGGGTCAGGGCAAAGCTGGGCTGTATCAGCAGGATGCAGGGTATGATGATTAGAAAAGCCTGAAGATGCCAAAGTGACAGCTGGCTCCTAAACCATTTGTTAGCTACCTCCCAGTCTGGCTCAGGTCAGCCTCAAGCCACTGTGCATATTCCTGCAGCCAGCAGAAAGTGGTTTGCAGTCAGATCCTAAACTGCTGCAGCAGGAGGAGCAGTAATAAAACATTACATTAAAATATATCAGCTGTCTGTAGAGATCAGAGTGCATCTGCTGTATTGTAGATAGCACCCCAGAAGTGAAGCCTCTGAAGATAAATGGGGTGTTTTAACAAAGGATCATGTTAAAGAAGGCCAGAAAAGAGAACATGCAGTATCAAGATTTGCTTTGTCATAAAACTCCCTCAGAAAGCAGCAGGTTCAATGTTAATAATTCAGGAAGGTAAGTAGCAGCTCACCTTGAATTCCAAGAGCAAGGTTTGTGACAAATTCCTGCAATTAAATGTTCAGGCTGATGAAGAGAAAATCATTAGCTTTCAGAGAACAAGAAACAAAGCCAGAAGTGCATAAGCCCTTCCATCCCACCCTGCTACACACTCTGCTGGATATCTTACCTGCAGTTAAATATTTTTGTAAATCCCCTGAGAGCCACTTCCAACAAAACCCCACATGCCAGGGCATCATAGCTCCATGGGACTGACTTATGCAAGGCCAAATACAGTTTGAATGAGATGGAAGCCTTTAAGTGTCCATGGCTGCCTACACCCTATGGGACCTATGAATGCCATTTTTTGTTGATGTTGTTGTTGTTGTTGTTGTTGTTGTTGTTGTTGTACTACTAAAAGAAAAGCAGAACCTCTCAATTTCAGCCAGGCACTTTGGTCTAAGTGTTCACCCAGCACCAGGAGGGCTGGAGGCACCAACTTCCCAGAGCTGGGAAAGGGTTTGAACCTCATGTTGGCCCAAAAGCACCAGGTAGGCCCCCAAACCCTGTGGTTGTCCATGGGAAAAGGACCCCACAAGCTCTTCTGGGTCAATCTGTTTCAATTTGCATCCATAAATGGGCCAGGGAGCTGGTCAGGTCAGCCAGGAGATTATCTCATGGACATATCAATAGATGTAATGTAGGCACAGTCTGCTATCACTGCTACTGAAGACATCCCCCCTTAAGGCTAAAGCTTCCTTCTTAAAGCTGTCTTCAATTTAAAAGGAAAAGCAAATCAGAAATACCATCTAAACATCACCATCTAAGAGAGGAATTTACCAGCTTCAGGAAAAAATCACTCTCTGGTTTCCTGCACCCAGATTGTTAAGCACTCAGTGGAGACAGGTTGGACACCAGGAATTGTGCACAAGTTCTGTTTGTCAGGAAGGTCCTCCTGTAACTTGTCCCAGTGACAGCTGAGAGAGCTGAGCAGAGAACAGCCTGCCTTGTTTGCTGAGGGGAAAAAAAGCAACAGCTGACATCCCCGTGGATCCTTAATTTTCAGGTTTCAGTCACGAAAGAGACTGGTTGCAAACATTTTTTAGTTCATAGCAGTACTCCCTTCTTGAACAGTAACTCAGTCCATTTTAAAACCCTGGTATCACTTTTTTTTTTTTTTTTTTTAACCAGATTACCTATAGACCCTTCTTTTTTCCGTTCTTTTTACCAATTTTGTATTTTCCCTTTTCTTCCCCCCCCACCAACCCTGCAGGGAGCAAGTAAACGCCTCTCCAACCAGATACCTCTGATCATCCTGTCTTCTGTCCTTCATGACTTCGGAGAAAACCTGCAGACCTCAATGCTGCAACTTTTGCAAGACAAAGAGAAGTTAAACTTTCTCCTTGAGGAGGACAGTGAAGCTGCTAAAACCAGGCATTACCTCAGCCAACGAGTTGATCGTCTCACCAAAGCCTGCCAGTACCTGAGAGACTTCAGCATGTTGTAATTTCTTTGGTTTTCAGAAGGTTTTTTTCTCCTCATCTTCTAGCATTACTGAAGAATTTTGTGTAACCCCATAAAAACCTAATGTCAGCCCAGACCTTTAATATTCATTTCTAGTGTTTAGTTTTCTTTATTTTTCGTAATCAGTTATGTGCAAACAGCTGCCTTTACATAAAGGGCTCCACTGGGGGAGTTGTGATTAAATAAACATTACCCCATATTTAGACATTTTCCTTATGAACTCTGTGCAACCACTGAAATAATCATTAAAAAGCTAGCGCTCTGAGGATTTTATGTTTTGTTGGGTTTTTTTTCGTTTCTCTTTTTAATGATGGAAGCTGTATAATCCACAAACTGTAGAAATCAAATTACCTAGCTTCCCTCAATGGAACTTAGTGCATGACACTTGTGATCTCCCACTTCCCTTTGTGTTTTTGTCCTGCTGGGGTTGTTCTCTTTGCTGCTGTCACCTGAAAAGACACCTCTGCAAAGTGTCACCACTAAGTCTCAGCCCAGGAGGGAGAGAGGGAGCACACAGCAGGCATGAAACACTTCCAGCCTGGAAGGAAAAGAAAGTTTATTCACTTTGTGTGACTGCACCCAGAGGATGCCATGGGCTCTGTTTAGTCTCCTTTCCCAGCTGTATTTCCCTCATCCCTTCCCAGCTGTATCCCCTTCTGATTTGCAGAAGGGCCAAGAGGCTCCTTCTCTCAGGTGTCTGCAGCATCACCTGAAATTTTGGGACCCATGGGCAACTCACTAGAGGGGAGGATTTGGATGTCCCAAAGGAATGAAACCTTCCAGGATGTTAAATATTACAAGGGTGTCTCAATGGGTGTTTTGCTGCCTTTCTCCTTTCCCTCCCCAGGGCAAGGAGAAGCTTTCCAAAAGCTCTTTTATTTCATGGAAACCGATGCAAAATATAACATCACACACCGTGTTCGTAACACCTTTCACACGGGGGATTTAGTTTAATAAACAAAAGCACCACAAATAAAATGCCTGCATCCAGCCAGAAAAAAATGTGCTTATACCAGTCAGTGTGTGATGTAGTAATTTCCAAGTTCCTTACAAGAGAAGCCTTCTCCTCAGGCTGGAAATGACAGGGAGAGTTTTGTCCCTTTGGCATGGAATTGCAGCCAGTTTCCCCCTTCTCCCAGCACATTATTTTGCTACTGTTGAATTGCAGTGCTGCAGGTCAGAAGGCACAGAAAAAGCTCCTCATAGCGGTAACAACGGAATTTTTAAAATTTCTGTTTTGCAACTGCTTTAAACTCGTTGGTAAATTCATGGTTTTCCCTGCCCCCAAAGGTGCACTTGGTGCACAAGTGCTGTTGAAAACACCCATCTCACACCTAGAGAGGAGAGGCAAGGACTCATTTCTCCAGGCAGCAAGAGGTGGAATAACAAAATAGGGTGTGACTCCCTCAAGCCACTGCCTGCAGGCTAAACTTCCTTATTTAATTAAATTAACTCAGAGTGATTTCATCAGACTCAGCCACCAAAGATATTCAGCATTCCTGGAGATCCTGCTCTCCCTTCCCTGGGGTTTGTTCAAGGACCTGAAATATTGGAATTAAAATAATCTCTTAGTTCATCCTCTTGAGTTGTTTTTCTTTTTTTGTTTGTTTGTTGGTTGTCAGTTTTGGTTTTTTTCCCATCAGATTCTCAAAATAAGTCATACACTGAATCCAGCAACTCCTTAAAAAAAAAAAAAAAAAAAAAAACACAACCACAAAAAAAAAAAAAAAAAAAAAAAAAAAAAAAAAAAAAAAAAAAAAAAAAAAAATTTTAAAAAAAAAAAAAAAAAAAAAAAAAAAAAAAAAAAAAAAAAAAAAAAAAAAAAAAAAAAACAAAGAACAATTTATTTGGTGCAGTGTTTACATATAATTACATTTCAGTACGAAAAGAGAAAACAAGACTAGTGGAGTCATTTCATTCAATAAAGATTTATCCTTCTTAACAAAGTGACTTGATATGGCTTTTTGATCCTCTACCACGATTATAAATTATTTTCAAAACCCTACTTCAGGTGGCACTCGGATACAAATGACATTTTCCTAAAAACATACAGGCAGATACATAAAGGGAGAGCTCTAAGGAATCAGAAGCCAAATTTTATCAAATGAGGTAGTTCATCTCATCCCACAGAAACACAGATTTGTGTTTCCTTGTACAAAACATCCACTCTGTGTCTGCGTCTGAGTGCAGAACAGCCTGGCTGGGAATGTTTGCCCTTTGCCTTTCTCAGCAGGGAGAGGTCAGGAGTCACCCTCGATGTGCTCAGCCAGGGACCTCAGCACTGAGACTGTTCCTGCTGCAGCTCCAGGGCATCCCAGTCCAGTCCAGGGCATCCCTCTCCAAATCCCACATCGACAGTGGCAGCAGTCCTCGCCCATTTTGGGTTCAGAGCAGCTTAAGGCAGAACAGCACATTTTGTAAGGACTGAGGCAGCCAGACTGCAAGGGTCTGACTTGGATGACGGCTGTGTTGAGATCCTGAGGATTTTTAACTACCTGAATATCTAGTATATTCTTTTTTTTTTTTTTCCTGTGCCTGTACTGTAGTGCATGAAAAATTCCCTTCATATATACCCCTCACCCTCTACTCTCCTGAGACCCCACCTGGAACAGTGCACCCAGCTCTGGGATCTCCAACGTGCACCTGGTGGAGCCAGTCCAGAGGAGGCCACAAAGGTGCTCCAAGGGCTGCAGCACCTCTGCTATGGAGCCAGGCTGAGAGAGTTGGGGTTGTTCAGCCTGGAGAAGGCTCTGGGGAGACCTCAGGGCCCTTTCCAGTCCCTATTGAGCCTACAAGAGAGCTGGAGAGGGACTTTGGACACGTAGTGAGAGGACAAGGGCTAGTGACATCAGACTGAAAGAGGGTTAGATTTTAGGAAGGAGTTCTTCCCTGTGAGGGTGGTGAGGCACTGGAACAGGTTGCTCAGGGAAGCTGAGGATGCTCCAGCCCTGGCAGTGTTTAATGCCAGGCTGGATGGGGCTCTGAGCAACCTGGGATAGTGGAAGGTGTCCCTGCCCATGGCAGCGGGGTTGGAGCTGGATGATCCTTAAGGTCCCTTCCAACCCAAACCATTCTGTGATTCTTTACTAAAAAAACCATTCACTTCTTTTTCAATTGCCAACCAGCAGCTTGGAGATTCAACACTCACATTACTTAACATTTAATTTAAAAACTACTAAACCAACCGTCTCAGCATCCTGCTACGAAAATCTGAAATTAAATTGTGATTTAAATTGTCATTATAAGCCTGATTATCAAGTAAAAGTTACTCAACAAAAGAGAGACATTTCAGCAAGCAGTTGACAGAATGACTCTGCCAGGCACCACAAGGAGAAGAAAGGTGCTCATTGTGATAATCCTTCACTGATTAACATCAGTCACTGTAGCCAGCACAGAACCAAGTGTGCAATCCTTCATGTTACTTTTAAAAAGAAAAATCAAAGAGGAAAAATAAAATCAAGCTCAAAGTGAATAAATATCCCAGGCCCCCATGGCTTCACTTATTCTTGTCCTCAGGAACATCGATTGGCAAGGAGAGTGTTGTCATCTGTTTGCCTGTTTAAAAGACAAAACAAAACAGAAAACAAAGGTTCAGGTTGTGTCTCAACAATTACTGGGATGCTTCCCAACAGAACAGCTTTACTTATCACACAACTCACATTTATTCATTAACTTTTTTTTATTTTAAGTAAAACCACGTTTCAGGATGTGGGGGCTTTAAATTTATGAAATAAATCCGAGTATTTTACCTGCATATTTTTATAAATCCAGTCTGTAAACACAGTCATATTCCCGTACACTCCAGGTTTGTTGGGAGTGGCACAGCCAGTGCCCCAGCTGGTGTCCCCAACCAGCCACCACACAGAGTGGTGGTGAGTCACCAGAGGACCTCCACTGTCACCCTGAACAGGACACAAACACCTTGTCAGTGACACAGCCACCAGGAAAAACACGACCCCTTTCACTCCAGGAGCACAGCTTCAGTTTCAGAATAAATCCACCCCCCCATCTAGGGAGTCACTAATACAAAATGTGAGGGCAATTTTGATGTTAAATGATGATGTTAAATGATGTCTGCTTGCAACAAGGATGAAAATCACTTGCTCAGAGCCCCATAAGTAAGCCTGGCATTACTGGTTTTCTTGTTCACAAGACAATGCTGTGATTAATAATACAATAATGATAATAATGCTGTGATTATGAGGAGAATTTGATCACTTTCAAGTACCAGGTAACAAACCATCCTTGAAGCATTGCAAAGGAGCCTCACCCTCTTTGGGAATTTAGTGAGAACTCAGCACTGGCAGCCATTCAGATGATGAAACAAAAGCTCTCCTTTTTAAAGGGATGCACCACCAGAGGAATCAGAAATCCAACCAGATGTTACACAAATTTTAAATTTTTTGGGGGGCATAGGATTTATTTGTGATAGAGAAATAAATAAATAGATAGATAGACAGACAGACAGACAGATAGAGAGATAGGTAATTTTAAAAGCCTACTAGCAAGGCCTCAAAAGTAATCAGATCATTGTTAGCTGTTAATTAGGGATAATTACCTGACAGGAATCAATTCCCCCTGCTAGGTCTCCAGCACAGATCATTGTAGGCAGAATCATGCCATTGTAGATATAAACAGCATTACACCTCGAACGTTCTATTAAGGGCACCGCAACGTAATTCAAGTTATTTGATGTTTTACCTGGAATTGAAACATGCACAAACATACAAAGACAAAAAATCAGAATAAGCATCACATTCCTTTGCTATTCCAAAAATCCCAGCAGCCAAGATGAAATAAACTTCCTAGGAGCAGCAGGATGGAAATTTAAGGTGTAAGAATTCTACAAGAGGTCAAGAGGGCCTCCTCCAGTACCTTTCTCATACCAAATAAAAAAAATAAAAAACCCTTTCCTCCCTTTCCCTTTTCCATTCTGACAAATTTACTTGCATTGTGCTGTTTCAGCCTGAGGTGGTGGAAAGGAGCAGCTCCTGGCCTTTTCCACACCCACAGGACACACTTGGCACACAGCAACCCTTGCTGCAGGAGAGGTGGCCCTGCTAGCAGGGGCACAGAATTATCTCCTGGGTGGGTATTTCTGGCCCCCAGTACCGATTTGAGGGTCCTTGCAATCTGCTGAATGCAGCACATCACAGCTTGCTTTGAGACAGAATGCCCTGGGTAAACACTGGGGGCTGTAAAATGGGTGAAAAAATAGTGTATCAACAGATCTAACTCCAACTGCCCCATCAGCCCATGCAACAATGTTTATAGGATTAAGAGGACTAGTTTATGTAAAATATCAAAGTATTCCAGAAGCACCCTTTACCTCCTTGGTATTCTGCTCCCCACCCTGATATCCAGCACTGCTGGTTAGGCTGGAACATCATTCCTGGATTGGGCAGACAAACTGGCCTCACAGTTTCTGAAAAACAAAAAGAATAACAGATGTTCAGACAGAATTCAAAATAAATTTGAGCGGCCCCCACTTACACACCATGAATTCCCCCTGTCCTTCACATTCCTTGCAGGCAGACAATGCAGGCAGCAGCAGAAAGTTTACCAGCTGCCCTTTCCCTGAGGGCTACCTAACCTTCACCTCAAATCTACCTGATCTTCACCCCAAATCTACCTGATCCTCACCTCAACGTGAGGAACAAGCAGTTAATGGCTCTAGCTAATTCACCAGGTTAAACAGAACAATTAATACCAGCTCTTCTGAGCAGCAGATGATGAAGAAAAAGACTCTGAAAGCTACAGCTTGGTATTCTCTTTGCAAAACTCTGCTGAAAATAATCACAGGACAAGCAGGATTCAGTACCAATATATACAAGGAGTGTGCAGCAGAAAAACCTGGAAAACAGAGAATCTCCCTGCTCTCAGCAGCAGAAAATCCCTTTCAGATTACTCCTGGTAGCTTTAAACTGATGCACTGAAACACGAAGGGCCTGCACACAAAAAACACTTCAAGTTTAAATAATGGCTTGTCTTCCAATTTCTACCAATTGCTTACAAGCAACCTGCATCTGCTTTTATGAAAGGAACTTTTTGCAGTGTTGAGTTTCTGAGGGTTTTTTTGACCATGATTTGACCTGGCTCGATTTGGGATTTAATCAGCTGCTCCACCACTGCACCTGCAGCTGTCTGCACATGCAGCAGTGGCTAAACTAAAGCACTATAGAGCATTCTGAGGTAAAAGTATATTATTGAGATGAGCCCAAATCCCCTATCCATGTAATAGATTTAAATAAATCCTGCTTAGGAAATCAGAGGCTGTGCCCTCTGTCTCTAGGGTCATTTTGCATTCTTCCAGTAATTACCTACAAGGATTGCTTGATGAAATTCAGAAGTTTTAGAGGATGTGCCACTGGATTTTTCCCTGAAGAAGAGCAGATTACCTACCAGTAAAACTCAGTGGTGTCTCCAGCTTCATAAGGGCAACATCATTGTCTTTAGAGTCTGTGTCATAATCTGGATGGGAAATTATCTGTTGCACTCTGTATCCACTTCTGAAGAGCATCTCATCCTGATTCAGAATCCCAGCATAAACCCTCCATCTGTGTGGGTCAGAAAATCGCCTGCAAAACAAAGAAAAAGTCTGAAGATTTTCTTCTGTGGTGACAAGACATGGATTAGGACCCTTAAAAAATTGTCTCCAGGAGTTATAGTCAA
Organism: Chaetops frenatus; assembly: GCA_013400775.1. NCBI lineage: Eukaryota > Metazoa > Chordata > Aves > Passeriformes > Picathartidae > Chaetops > Chaetops frenatus. The sequence continues at coordinate 205,699 of VZTR01032442.1, read as the reverse complement.
ATGTTTGTGTGACCAAAAATGCACATGCATTTGGCTACCATTTCTGAAGAATAACACAAATTGCCAGACATGTAACTTGAGGAAAGCTTGGCTCTTGTTTCAAAAATATATTAAAAAAAAAAATCTTTGCAATGGGTTAAGTATCAGTGTCCATCCCCTTAAATCACTCAGCACAACAAATTAAGTCTGAGACTGCAACACTGAAATCTTTTGATATCTGTGGCTGAGGGATCAGGCAGGTATTTCTGAGGTCTCACATGTCAGTGGTATCAGCAGAAGCCAGAATTACTAAAAACATGATCTAGTGAAAGAATTTCACTATCTTGAAAATACCAAGGGTTTTTTTAGGCTGGTTTTGGGTTTTGGTGGGGTTTTTTTTATATTAAACATGCTTACTAGATGCTATTTAAGCAGCCTCTTGTGCTCCAGCACAGTTTACAAAAGTCTAGTAGAAAACATGCCACAAGTGTAAAAACTCCCTCCACGAGAAGTGCCAAGGCAGCAGTGCCTGCAAGCCACCCTACCTCCAAAAAAAAAAAAAAAACAAAAAAAACCCAAATCAGGCTGAAAACCAGGTTTGTGCCAGCTGCAGCTTGGTTGCCATTCCCAAAGCATTTCCACACTACAGAGCTCAAATCCAGACAACAAAGGCGGGATAAGATCTCCAGGCAGAAATCAACACTTGCATTCCTTTCTCAAGGTTAAGGACAAATATTCTTCCTTGCATTAGCCTCAAACTGTGATCCAGCCAACCAACCATTAAAAATGTTTTTGCTTTCTGGGCTTTCCCTCCAACAGAAGCAGCCAACTTTTAAACAAATTTTGCCCTTTCTGAGGGTACCACAGCACCCTCAACTCTCTTTTATAGGTTAAAAATGTACAAAGCACCAGCTATTTTTCTTGTTGGTGGCTACATTAAGTACTCCTTGGATAGATATAAATCTGCATTTAATACAGGCTTGGATTTACTACCCTGTGGCACCAAGATACAAAGGAAATAAATGGCACAGGCATCTTTAAATTGATCATATCTACAGCAGTGTGATATTTGAGAATTTAGAGGGGGGAGTTTCCTTTGGGTTTCTCACAGTGTAATTCAACATCTCCATGAAAACACTGTACTTGCTGGCTGGCATTAAATTTGGTTTGCTTCTTAAATTGGATGGGTATCTGTGCTCAACACCACCAATTTAATTTTGTATGCAGGACAAAAAAATAAAATAAGGCTTCCTGTAGAAAGCAGACGGATGAGCTGCAGCCAGCATCCTCCAGAACCAACCTTCCCTCAATACTTCAAACCTCCACCACACACAGACAAAATACCGTGCCCAGCCACCTGCATGCCAGGCAGGGGGGAGGAACTCAGCTTCAAAGGAGAAAATGAGGAGAAACTAATAAATCTATGCATTTCAGCTTGAAGCAAGGCCAACAGGCAGGGAGAGAGGGGGGCTCACCCTTCCACACAGTGTGCTGCTGTGACAATCCAGTGGTGGGTGATGATGGAGCCCCCGCAGACGTGGGTGCCCTGCACGTGCAGGCTGACCTGCCATGGCCACTGCCCCAGCACGGCCCCGCTGCCACCCACGATCCTGTTCATGATGCTCACGCTCTTGCTGGACAGGCCACACTCTGAAAGGTGGGTTGCACACACACGGGTTAAGTGAGGAGGGTGCTGGGGGGGTGGATTCTGCACCCCAGGCTTCCCTGGCAGAGGGGAGCGCACGCCAGGCCCGGCCTGCGGGACACCCCACAGCTCAAACCCTGCCCTGACACCAAATCCCAGGTCTGCCACTGCCCAGACCCCCATAAATTGCCAACACCACCTGGCAGCTGGTGCCCTTGGTTCACCATAAACTCTTTACACCTTTCAGGAGTCTCTGGCTGCTCAGACACCTCTGTGCTGTGCAGCAGAGCAGCCAACAGCCAGGAGACTCCTCAGGACAGGCATCGCCATCAGGAAGGCACTGCCCAAAAAAGTTGCTGAATCCTGGAGAGCAAAGGTGCCACAGACATCCCAACACAGCTGCCAGGGGAGGGATATGGAGCTTCACCAAAAGTCATTTGAAGAAACCAGTGGCAGCAAAGACAAAACCAACTGGGGATCCAACATCCTCGTCTGCTCTCCCACCCTGCCCTTTAAAGTGCACTATTTGAAACTTGGGAACCAGAGTTAAATCCTTTGCCCATGCAAAGACAGCAATCAATGCCACAAGTCCAAAAGGACTCCCCAGCCAGAGCATTTCAAAGCAGAACAGGCAGAAGTTTGAAAAGGCCAGGGAGTTACCTATGCAGCGCAGAGAAACCACGTTTCCTGAGGCACAGGAATCACTGCAGGAGAGATTAAAAAAAAAAAAAACAACAACAACAAAGAGGATCTTAGGCACTCAGTGAAGGAAATGGTGAGCAAAGTCCACCCTCCAGCTGCTTCCTGCCCTTTCCAGCTATGTGCCCTGCCTTCAGCTTCATCTTCTTCCCTCCTTTCTCCCCTCTCTCCAGCTACCCTACCAGCAACCATCTGGCCTCCACCACACCTTGCATTCACCAAAACTGTCCTGTGGGAGACTGCAGACACCAGGACAAAAGGTTTGTGAGCCTATTGAGAAGCAAGATGAAGAACAGCATGAGAGAAAGCCGAGCTGATTTAGGAAGTCGTTGCAGAAGAATCTAAACAAGGGAGCTGCAGGAAGTTTGCAGGCACAGCAGTCTACAGGTTTTGAAACTGGACACTTCAGAGTTGTTTAATGAGAATAAAAATCATGCATTCCACAGTGAAGATCCATTTTTGCACACTGTGTGTTCATGTGACTGGGAAAAAAGGCTGTGCCAGCTGCTGTGCGTGTGTTACAACTCATAGGTGTTGTCACCATACACAAACTGCTGCTGATGGTCAGAGAGCCTTAGAAAAATACCTCTGACCTGGCAACCTTCTAGACAGCCCAGAGGATGGGACATTTTTTTCTTTTAGAAGAGGACAGGGAGGATGGAAAAATGACAGCTGTGTTTTTAAAAAGAAGGAAGAACAGTGTCTGCAATCAGATTTAAAACCAAGTCTCTTTCCTTCCAGCAATCCCCACTGGAAGATGTGCTTGCATTATGCTGCAGGCAGAAGCTACACCTCTAACAGCATCTGGAGAGACCCTGGATGAAAGGAGAGAGGCTTTTATTAAACACAGGTACCTGCTGTACAGCTTTTTGTACAAGTCTATATTCCCAGCACTGGTGTTCAGCTTCATGTAGCTCTTAAAGCTGGCTTCAGGTGCTACCCCTCGGCTGTAGAAATAGGTATCTCTGCAAAACAAAGTCCACCATGAAACCCAGCTGTGGTTTCAGTTTTCAAACAAGTGATAACAGTGAGCTGTGGCAAGCCAGAGCTTCTGACATGACAACACTAGAAATATTTATTTTTGTTTTTACGTGAAGGCAGAACCCTGGTGGTGCAGCCCTGCCAGAGTCGCAGATTCTTTAAACATTTGTCAAGTTCCACTTCCCACCAGTCACTAGGTTAAAACAGTATTCTTATCTGATGTGAATGCACCTCCTGTAACAGGGCAAGATGAAGAGATGCCTTTGCCAGTGCATTTTCACAGCAAAGTCTCAGACACATTAAAAATGGCAAGAGGAGAATTTTAACCTTTCTGAGTCTGAGCAAAGGCTGGCAGAGGTTGGACTTACACGCTGTAGCCCATGTCTTTGCATGCAATCTTCCCATAGTTGTCATTCCAGTCATCTTGGCAAACAGGATACCAGGATTTGCTGACAGGTGAATAAACTTCCAGGATAAAATTTGGTCCAAAAAGTCTAACTGCCAGAAAAGGAAAAAAGGCAAAAAGAAAAAAAAAAGCCAAAAACTAAGAACACCACACACTATTATTACTTCTTTCTCTACTTGGAAGCAGTTACCCATAATATCCACTTCATGTATGAACTGATGTTAACTTAATGCTGCCTTCTACTCAAACTCTAAGTAAATATCCAGTAGACAGAAATATGCCAATGACTTACTTCTTTTCATGTAAGGCAATTTAGAATAACTACCAGCTTTAAAATTCAAGTGCACAAGATAGAGTTTATCCTTTCATTTCAGCTTTTATGCTGAAAATTCTCTTTTATATTCTACCACTGAGAAAGACTCAATAGTCAAAATTTTCTTTATGCAACTACGTATTTCTTAATATATTACACACTGTGTAATAAATAAAATATGACCTATCGAAAAATACCTTAATTTATCTTAATACACCAAATTTCTTCAGAGAACTTCATAGAGCAAGAATGTAACCAGGAGCAATTAGCTCTGACATTCCACATCCCATTATGTATTTACTTGCACAAGAATTTAATAAAAGGTAGTTCAAGCAAAGGAACAGATTGAAACAAGCTTCTCCAAGAAGCCATTATTCAACCAAATGGAGTGGAACAGCTCTAGAGCACATGCCAGCAAATGCTAACCCTGCATGAGAATGTGCTGAATAGAAGTTTACAGAGGGAATTAAGAGCCCAGCTGGAGTTTTCCAGTGTGGCACTGGCAGGGCACAAGAGGCCAAACCTCTGGAATGGACAAATCAATGATGTTTCCACCTTCTACCTTCAGCTCTGCTCTAAAGCTTCCTTCGGCATCCTGTCAGTTCAAAGCAATGATCAGGCCAGGCTTTCTTATACAAACAAGTTATGAAGTGGTTGAAGAACTGAGGGGAGAATGAAGAATGCAAAATACATGGAAAAAGACAAGTCTGACTGAAGACCACCAGGTTTGTGTTATCACCTGAGGCTTACTGAGAAGTCACCGCTGACTGTCCCTTCCAGAGACAACGCTAGACCCAGTCCTGCACAAACCCCACTCAAATTAAAAGGTACCATTTTAAAAACTGACTCAAAGCCAAGGCAGCTCAAACCCCTGGGCCAGGCACTTTATTTCAGCTTTTCAACCGGGCTGGAAACAATATCTACATATTACAAAAATATGTATCTATACATAACACTCACACATCTTAAACCATTTTAAAGACAGACCTCAGGCTCAAACAGCCTTGTTGCACCTTAGGCAGGCTGTGGACAGGGCAGTTTGCTGCCAGGCTCCTGCAGCTGATGCAGGTGTTTCCCCCCCCAGCCCCTGGCTGCCGTCACTCACCACAGCGGGTCTCGTCCTCCCCGTTGGGGCAGTCGCTCACCCCATCACACCACTGGGAGGGGGACATGCACACCCCTGAGGATCCACACTCCATCAGGGAGCTGAGACAGTGATTCTCTACTGCAGGGAGACACAAACACAGCCACCAGGCTGCACATCAGCCCAGCTCTCGAGGAGCTTCCCACTCTGATGGAGCAAAGCATCGGAAGCCGCTCTTAAACCCGGAGGTGGGAGGGGACCCAGCCTGCCACAGCAGAAGGTTGATTGCTCAGTCCTTTGCATCACTCCCAGATCAAGTCTCTGATGCAGCTGATTGGATTTTGCCCCCCGCCCCCCCCGAAGAATCAGGCACCACTACATTGTCAGAAAGGAGTCAGCTTTGCACTGGCAAAGCATTAACACTTAGAAAAGGAGGAGAGCAAGTGCCTCAATTATGTGCTTTTGCTATCATTTAGAACAAAGTTACACTCACTCATTTAAACCAAAACAAGTCAAAAACAACGCCAAGAACAAAAAGTGTCATCCTAATAGTTCTAAATTAACTCCCTTAAAATCATAGAATAGTTTGGAAGGGGTCTTTAAACATCATTTTAGTCCAACCCCAATGCAATGAGCAGGGACATCTTCCACTAGATCTTCCTCTTTTCCTGCACAGAACAGAAAGGAGAGCCCCCTAAGAACAGCAAATTGGTTTTTAGTTTCCTGATTTTTCAGAAAAGCAGCTTTCATTGAAAGGGAAATTAAGCAGCACAAGGCAAACTCCACCTGAGCTGAACAGAATTGGTCCAGCCCAACTTCAGAGCTCCCCCAAGCTGGGGATGATTTCCAAGGCAAACATCTGTGGTACAACTTACAGTGCTGAGACAGGCTGGGCTCATGCAACATTTACACAAAAAACCCACAGAAACAAATAAATGGATGTAAATGATTTCTGCTCCAAGAAAGGTCCCATTTTACCAAAACAAAACACATCTTAAACATTTATATTCTCGCAGTTATGGTTTACAGACTTACTGCAATCCCCTCCCTTCCCCTGAAATTAAGTGAAACTCAAATTTGGAAAGTAACAGAAGCATTAAAAAGAAAGAAAAAAAACCAACCAACCAAAAAAAAAAAAAAATCAAAACAAAACAAAACAAAAAAACCACAAACCAAACCCACAAAAACTGAGCCATTAGGAAACAACATTAGTTCATCTCTTAGAAGATGAGGAACAGACTTCCCTGTCCTTAATTAAGCATAAAAGATCAGATGAGAATGGATATTTCGAACTTCAAAAGCTTAATACATCNGAGAGAGAATAGGAGCCACATTGTATCTGAATAGTAGCGAGATTGCACTTCCTAGGAGCGGTTACCAAAAAAAAAAAAAAAAAAGGAAAAAAAAAGAAACTTACCAAAATACCAGATGAAGAAAGCAGCAATTGCACAACAAATGACTATTAATATAGATAACAAAATTATTATGACTTTTCTTAGACCTGAAATGAAAGCAAGGGGGAAAAGAGAAATTAGGCTCACAAATGAGGTAATTTCCACCCACCAGCACGATTTTTTTTTGACATTAAAATCAGTCATTTTTCGCCAGACTTCTCTCCATTCCACCATCCTTCCCCCCAAAACACCCAGCTGCTCCAGCACCCCAGGCAGCTGTCACTGCTTCAGCCACAGTGAAACGGCTCCTCCAATGCACGAGTCGGAAGGGAAGGCCCCTTTCCTTCGTTATCTTTACTTCCACAGATCTCAGGTGGGAAATGGGATGAAATCCCCCTCCAAAACTTACTGGCTGCACAGGTTCTCCTGGGTGGGGGTGCTACTGGCCTGGTGGACTGGTGGGTGGCAACCCTTGGGATGCAGCTTGGCACAGAGGGAGCGCTGGCGGAGAAGAGCCGAGGGTAAGGGTTAGCACCTGCTGCCTGCCTGGCAGCGTAGACAGGCTCTGGCTGAAAGCCCTGGTTCTCGTAGTATGGAGGTGGTGGGCCCTGAGGGGCGACGTGGGGAGGAAGGAAAGAGGAGAAAGTGAGAAACGAGGCTGCAGCCAGGACGGAACCTCAGAGCCCCGCTCCGTAAAACGCACCCCGCGCACGCCAACACTCACTGCTGACTCCAGTTCACACAGACAGAGAGGTTCCCAGCACATGCCTCAAACCTCACGTTTTGAATGATAAAAAGAGCACAGAGTGAGGCTGGGAGACCTCTGACAGGATCAGTTTCCTGACCCATAGCAAGGCAGCCTAAGAAGGGTTCTTGAGCCCAGCCCTCCCAAGCTGTTTGCACCAACGCTCGCCCTGGAGCGTCTGACAGGGTAGAAATAAACAGCAAGGACAGCTGTGGGCAGCACCACCACAGAAAGAAATGCTGACAAGTAACAGCCTTTGTCCAGGCCCAGGATAAATGCTTACTGCCCCATTTCGTGCTCTGACAACACCAGGTACACCTAAGCTATTTCTGACACACACTGGCCTGCAACAGGTGGTGGAATATTTATCCTGGAAGAGCTTTAAGAGTTAGTTAGAAACCATTGTAACCTATCCCACCAAAACAAGCTTAAATAAATCAAAAGCATGTGCTCAAAAGCAGAAATCACTCCTAAAAGTACCTGAGCACTTCAAATGTTGATTAATTCCAGGCTCCCACACCTGCCTCACTGCATCTTTTTTGCTTTTTGCCAAAAACGAAACACAACAAATATTCCAGGTTTTAGAAGACTTGTTAATCGGGACATCACTCAGTGGGCTGTTACATGTAAAGAAATAAAACCATATTAAAAGAAAAAAGCAAAGAGGAATATTGTGAATATTTTCTTTACTTACTAGAGCAGAGGTCATTTTTTCCTTTGTCAACAGTACAGAAACAATTCAAGTGTTGGGGAGTAAAGTGTGAACCTATACAAACAAACAGAAAATAAAACAATCACAACTGGAGGCTTTGTCCAGCTTTCTCATCAGTTTTCCCTTTGGAAAAAGGCCAAATTTGCAGAGGGGGGAAAAACAAACCAAAAAAAAAAAAAAAAAAAAAAAAACCACCCCAAACCAAGCGGAAGTATTTGAAGAGAGGGTACAAATTAAGGTGCAGCATGAAATCAGATCTCAGCAGCCTCTCAATACAAGGCTGAGGACTATACAGTGGCAACCATTCATTAGCACGGGGGCAGCACAAACTGAGAAGGTCAAGTCAGTGCTCACTCCCAGTGGCAGAAGGAGAGGCAAAGAATATCCTGGCAGGGACCCACACGGTGTCAGTACCACGCTCAGGCCCTCCTGCCTCTCTCAACACTTACTCGTGTGTCACTCTATGAGGTTTGTGACACAGAAACCAGAACACCAGCAAAGCACCAGGAAATACAAATTCAACCAATTCATGGTAATGGCACAACTTGCAGCCCCCACAGGCCACGTTTTTTCCACTCTTACATGTTGCAGACAGTTGTTTTCTTGGCTGTGTGTCCCACCAAAAACAGGGAGAGGAGCATGGCAGGGAAACTGTGCCGCAACAATATGAAAGTTTTGCAAACAGGGTAAAAGAGAGGAGCTGCATCCAATGTTTCAAGCATCCAGCAGTTTATTTTAAAGTTAAACATTAATGTTGAGCAAAGCCACCGATTGCCACAGACACGAGAAATACAAAATGTTTGCTGGTGCAGATCTAAACCAGGCAGTTATACACCTCCACAAGCAATCATTCTAATAAATACTGCTATCTACTGAGTCCTCTCATGTTACTCTACAAGAAAAAAAGCCTAGAAAGTGCTTCAGTCATGCACTGAGAAATACCTTTCTCTACCTTGCAGAGCAAAACCCTGCACACTGCAGCTGTGTAAAAACAAAACATAATCCAGCCCAAAGTAATTGGTTATTTTTTAGAACCTCTATCAAGGCATCATCTCACCCAAAACTGAACTGCAAATGTCTCTGGAGCAGATTTCCACAGCTGCTTGGCTCCTGAAGCCAATTCTTTGTGACACTTCAGGAAGGCTGATGCTGGTATTTGCTTATCAGCACTAGCAAAAGCCTGTCAATAATGCACCACTGAACTTGTTTGTGAGGCAGACAGGTGAGAAACAAGTCTTACTCCTACTTACTGAAAGTCCATCAGTCTGGTGACTAAGGCTCCAGGACTTCTGCTTTGCTTTATGTCCCATCCATCCTTGCCCAGCTCTCCACAGCAGTCAGGAAGTGCAGCTCTGCCCAGACTTAGGGACAAATCAGTCACAGGAGGGTATTTCTGCTTCTTGTTTCCTGAAAAAGAGAGGGGGAAAAAAGGGTTAGGGAGTTTAGTGACTGATACCAGACAGAAGTGGTGATTCTGAGGTAAGGCAACAGGTACTACGACCAAAAAAAATCCCAAATATTTTTTTCTACATTACCATTTGAAAGGCTTTGCAAACTACCAGCGAAGAGTGTTCTTTACTCTTTTTTGGGAGTTTCTGGGAGTATATTGGTTCGGGTTTTTTCACAAATGAACTGAGGAAAAAATATCTCTCTTGCTTAGCTGGTTTTCAACCATGACTCCCAATTTAGTTCTTGTTAATCTATTTCCCAGCCAGCTTCTGATTAATAACAGTTTCCCCATTATAAAATACAGAAACTCATAGGTACATAAAGACTTCCTTGGTATTACATATACACACTTGACAGTGTTTTATAACTACATGAAACCAAAACCACTGAACTCCCATTAGTTTTGCAAGTGTTTAAGGCAAAAATCAATCTGTAGCATCCAATAATGATATAATCTGGCTTTCCTAAGCACACATCACTCCCACACTTCAAAGTGTTTTACAAACACATCAAAGGAACTGCAACAACTTCTCAGATAAGGCAGCTGGGTCATGGAGAACCAAACTGACCTGTCAAACCCATCCCAACAACTGGAGAGCTAGAAGGGACTGGTCATCCTTATCTCAGTCCAATACTTTGGCCTCTAGCTCACCTCACTCATCAGACAAATTTAAACAGACCATTTTAAACTATCACAAACCCACTCTGATGATGCAGAAGTGTTCAGTGGGAAGGTACAACTCTCCTTCCCTCATTCCTCCCGATGGCTGCTGAGCTGTTATGGCACTTTACTGGGTGCCTCTGAAAAAAAACAATCTCCAGGAGTCCTTCAAGGGGAGCTGGACATCCCAGGCAAGGGAACTGGGATGGAGTTCCCCACCAGGGCAGGCTTCAAGGTGTCACAGGGTGTACAGGCTTGAGGGTTGGCTTGCTAACACCTTGCAGCTCTGGCAAAAATGCACCCAAATAACGAAAGAGACCCATCAGTCCTATGCAGTCAAGCCCTTAAATTTCAAAAACTCCAGTATGGATGGAGCAGAGTCAGATTTTAGACCTCCAGCAACGCAGAAAGTCCAAAACTGAGTGCGTTTTTCTGTTATAACTCAAAGTACAGGGATAAAGCCACTGTTTCCAATGACAGGAGAGACAAAGAGTAAAAAGCCACCACTGACACAGTTCACTGATGAATAAAGCAAAATGTGCTGCCTCACAGCTTGCAGTATCTGAACCCTTTCTCACATATGCCTTAGGAGTGTTAATATTAACGTTATATTGTGGGTCATTAAGATTAAAGAAATCCATCATTACTTCCAGTAAATTTGTCAAAAATGAAAACTAAAAAGGAACAAAGCCAACCAACAATACAAAAATCAAAAATATTAGATCAATTCAAAACAAATTCAATCCAATAGCTTTTGGGGTATTTTGTTAATCTTTCTACAGATCTCTGCAAATCAGGTCTTTAAGTAAAAACTGCAGCAGAGTTGGCTAGTACTTCATTTGACCACACCCTATTTAATAAAAAATGGGATTTTGAGACTCTCAGCCCTCCAGAGGTTTGTGTTCCTCCCTACCACAGTGACAGTCACTTCTCCCTGCCCAGCAAACACTGAGCACAGAGTTGTGCTGCTCAGCTGTACATGGTCCTCACCACAACCTGCTCCTAAAAACTCTTTGAATTTTGGCTAATTTTGGGTAAAAGCAAGACTCAGCTTTTTTACCTCATGACAGCAGCATCAGCCCATGGCTCCCTCACACCTCCTGGGCCCTTTGCTGGCCAAGAGCCAACATCCCAAAAAGGCAACAGAAAGGATGAAAGGCAAAGAAACCCCAAAGGTCTAAGCAGGATTTTGTAAGTAACACCAGACCTGCTGCCTTTTACCCTGGCTCTCCAGGCAAAAAAAAATTGTAACAGGACTTCCTTATCACACACCATGTTGTAGTTGTTAATTGGTTTCCACAAGCTTTTCCACAGAGATCCCTAGAGGCTGTTTCCATGCCCAAGTCAATAGGATGGAGTAACTACCTCCAAATACCCTGATTCAACACTGTGAATTCAATTGGTCAAGGAAGCCAAAGTTATCCTGGCAACAGCTGCCTTCCTGCATTTACATATTGCTCCAATACATATTTTGTGCTATTTCCTGAAACAACATCAGCTGTTTGCTAAGCTCTGTGATAGTTATCAGCAATTGAAAAAGAAACCCCAGAACTGAAAGACCAAACTTGTTCTTCACAGTTAGACCCATGGAAAAGCAACCACATGTAAACAAAAAGATGTAAGAGGACAGGTCAAAAGCCAAAGAAATGATGCCAAATTCATCTTCTAAAAGGAGGAAGCATAAAAGCATCCAAACACTCTACAGGAACCTGACTAACACATTGTGTCACATCCAAAAAATTCCCCATATCAAGCAAACCAACAGAACTCATTGAGATAGCAAAGGAGTCATTTCAGTGCAAAGCTCAACCTCAAAGAAGGGCAAGCCAACAAATTATGGCTTTGATGATGCTAAAAAGGAAATATGATTTCACTTCTTTTTCATTCTCAACCATTTTATGGCCACCTAGAAGTTTCAGCAACATAACCACAAACACATTGTAACCACGGTGTGATGGTGAGGAGGAAAGATTAGTGGGGCAATAAAATTAAAAAAAAAAAAAAAAGAGGGAAAACAAGTAAAGACGTGACTCCAGATTCACTTTCATGATCTTTTCACAGAGCAATTTCACAGGGCAGTTTCTGCCTTGTCACCTGGAGAAGAGGAAAGAAACATGACCAAGATTCCTGTTTAACAATCAGCACCAAAAATTATCATGACTTGCAAATGAAGTACAGGAAGGTTAAAAAAAATCCAATTTTGAATGAGAAAGGAAAGGAGATAAGATTTTTCATCTCATTTCATTAACAAGATTTCCTAGACACTTCTTCAGGAAGCAGCACTGAGTATTTTTATTGTGACGATGTAAAAAAAGTGATTTTAATTTACTCCATTTATCCTCTGGAAGGGGTCAAAGACAAATAGACTGAATGTCTCAAAGTCATCAAAGTCAGGGTCCTACAGTGTCCTGGCCTTTCAACAATCCTACTCAACAGAAGTGAGCTCTACTCAGCCTGCCTGTGCAGTAACATCACAAGTATTCCAGAGAACTACTTGAGACTATGCAAATATTTACTTGAAAGGTTGCCACAAATAAAACCTCATCCTTCTCACAGCTCCTAAGAAATAGTTGTGAAGCCATTCTAGATTAGCTTCCAAAATACCATTATACTGTACAACTACTTATCAAGAGGTGTTAAAAAACAGTGCCTCTTGATAAGCAGTATCAGCAGTGGCTCAATGAAGTCCACAGCAGCATTCCCCAGGCCAGGAAACCAAGATTAATTCTACTTCCACATGCAAAAAAGAAAAAGAAAAAAAAGAAAAAAAAATAGGCATTAAAAATCTCTGAGTGTAGCAGTCACATTTTAAAAAGTTATAGGATGCCATACTCATATTACAAATAATCATCTATGATTATTATCATCTGTCTGAAAACAGATATTGACATCAAACCCAGCCTTATTCCATCACATGCTTTTTTAGGAGCAGTGGGGTGGGGAGGGAGGCTGAAACGCTGTTTTCTCTTTTCACTGAGTGGTTGGTGGGTGGCACAAGACCCTACAAAATCAGCCATTCCTGAAACAGAGAGGACCAAGATCCCAGAAGAACCAGAGGTTCTGGCATGGTAGGAGATGGACCCATGGTTCAGGCAGCAACAGCAAACCACAGCCCCCACAGCAGATCACAGGAGGAGCTGGAGGATGCAGCAACAGCCAGCTTGGCCTTTGGATTCTTCCTTCCCCTACTCTGCACCCCAGCTTCTGCCTCTGCCCTTCTTCCATGGCATAAAGCAAATAACTTTCTGGCAGAAGAGCGTTTGGTCATCATCTTCGTATTTGATTATTACCTTCTGATAGTAAAATTTGAGTGTCCACATCACTGGAAGTCACTGGCAAGGAAACAAACCTCTCAAGAACACTTTACCATATTTGAGCTGAAAATTAATATGATGTGAATATGGTAGCACTAGGTACACTGCAAAAAAACAAAACAAAACAAAACAAAACAAAACAAAACAAAACAAAAAAAAAAAAAAAAAAAAAAAAAAAAAAAAAAAAAAAAACAAAAAAAAAAACCCAGCAATGTTAACAAACCAGACTTCTTTAGATACCTGCCCAGGTCAGCGATTTTTAACCTGTGACCTACAGGTCCTGAGGAGCTGCAAACCACTTCTAAGAGGTCTGTGGCAGATAAGAGTGAAAAGCAAATCTGCTGGCAGGAGGTTTGAATGCAATCCGCGGGGAGGCTCGTGTTGCCAGAGGCAGGTTTCAGGATGCACACATCAAAGCCGTGGGGGAAGCACTGCTGCAGAGCACAGGCACCACTGAGCCACCGCCGTGCCACTGGAGACACTCAGCGTGGACCAGCCCTGGACTGTGGCACGGGAGGAAAAACCCACATCTTCAGGACTGGCGACTCCAAGACAAATATTTTGACCAGCACCCCAGAATAATGTGTTGCTTTGTTTTTCCATCAACATCCAGCAACTTAGTTGCAACTTATTTCCATATTCAGGCTCGGCTGCTGTGAGAGGTTTGCTCTAGGCTGACTGTCCTATGAACCAGTATAAATGTTAACAGTTTAAGAATGAAAGGAAGAAGGACGAAAAGGCACATTAAGTCCTACTTTGACGCCAAAATTTATCTCAGTCCACCTGCCTTTTGGCTTTACATTTACACCTGTAGGTGTTAAAGCCAAAACTTGCCGTTTTCCGAGCTCATTGATCTATGCCACACTCAATGTCCACCTCTTTCCCCACCTAATGTTACCCCAGATGATGCAAATAACCCAAGCTGCTTCCTTGGGCTCTTTCTAAGCACTGGAAGCATTAGTGTCATTTAAACAGGGCCACTTGGGACAAAGGCTCAGTGACAATGGTCCCTTAAATTCACAGACACCCACCCACCCAGGAAGCTGAGGCTGAGATTCGAGGTCCAGGTAAGCAATGAACATAAAGCCACCTGTGGGAGGTACGGACTGGATTGATTTCAACATGCACAGCTTTGGCACAGAAGTTCCACTGATACAGCTCTTCCAAAAGTTACTCTTCCAAAAATCACTTGATGAGCTGTGACAACTTTCACCCGAAATCAGCTCTTTTGCAAAAATCCAAAGCATTAATACACACCGAAGAGGCCCCAGAACTAAACGCTGCTCTGGTTTACTCTCTCTGCTCGCTCGGTGACCTTGAGGAAGTTACCCAACCTTTTACCCTTCATCAGCAGGGCAAGAGATGGACAAGCTCCACCTGGAGCGGTGCGGGATGGGCCGGCTCTGGTCTGAGCCCTCCGCACCTTCCCGGACCGCGACATCACTGAATCCACAGCGCCCATCCAACCTCCTTCCTCCGTGTGCCTCTGGCTCCCCGGCTTCCCCATCCACCTCCTCCGTGTGCCTCTGGCTCCGCAGCTTCCCCATCCACCTCCTCCGTGTGCCTCTG
>VZTR01032442.1:165390-186683 GCA_013400775.1 Chaetops frenatus | reverse complement strand
AAAAAAAAAAAAAAAAAACTGCCAATATTCAGATGGTGGTGTCCTCTATGCATTTTTTCTTCCCTTGGTACCACAAAAGATCTCTGTGGTTGACAGAAACCACAGGTACCCACTCACCCATAAAACTACACCAAACCTGGGAACATAATTAGTCATTTAATAACTAAGCTTAAACTCAGTGTATGTTGACTTTGGAAGTACATTTGCATCTGGCTGGTATTACCATGAATACACACAAATAAATTTACTTGCTGCAGGCATAGTTGAAAATCAAGATAAATGAGCAGACATCTTCAAATATAATTTTTTTATTTTTTTTTTTTTAGTTCCAGCTGTTGAATGGAGCAGAAGGTGGTCCTTTGTTAGGGTATTAACTAAATATGCTGAAAAAACACAGCTCCTTAAACCAATTACCCCTGTTATCTGGGAAGCAGGAGAGGGTGGTCTCATGGGCCTGCAGATTAGAAAGGTGTGTCCTTTGGAACATTCCCACTTCTCTCCCAGCCTTTCAGAAAATATTTTAGGAGTTTGAAGCCCCCCACAGATGGAAACCACAAAATTGCTCAGACTCTTCCTAGTTCTCAATTTATTTTTTTTCCTTTTTCCTCCCAGTTCAGTTTTCTGGTATAAAGGCAAAGTCTCAGCGTTAGGAAATTAAATTCTTTGCTGTTTCTCAGAGGAAAGACAGGAATAATAATTGACCTTCACTTTAGTTCAGGTTCATGTTGTTTCAATGGGTTTCTCCTCGGTTATTGTATGAGAAGAGAGAATAAAAACTCCAATACTTGCTCTTTGTTGGATTTTTCTGGGTATATCATGTAAATACAGCTGTATTTTCCCATATCAGGAGAGAAAATTACCTACAAATTAGACCTCCTATCCACATTAAAATACACCCTACCCTTGTGGCACAGAAATTGAATGACAGTTTTCATTTATTTATTGTATGATTATTTTTCCTGACACTTAGGATTTTTTTTTCCCCCACTGATCTGGTAGTTTAGCTTTGTCTTGCACTTGTAGCACAAAGCAGCCATAAATCCAAACTGCACAGCCAATTAAGTCAGGTTTTTAGTTACTCATATGCCAGCCTGCTCTGAAGAAACTACAATGCATCACTAAATTTGAGTTTCGATGCAGAATGATCTCACTGTTCTCATAGAAAGAAATGACAAAAATGCATTTTAACTTCACATTTTAACTTTTTTTTTTATTTGCAAAAGAAAAACTACTCAGTTCTTATGTGACTGGCTTCAAAGAACCAGTGAAAGAACTGTGTTACAGTATAAATTAGAATCAAATATACTTAGTCTTCCTGGTGCATACAGAAAAATACTTATTGGTACAATAAAAAGAAACAAAGCACAGTAAATCTTAAGAATTTTTTTTCTGAATTAGAAACTGAAAAATATGTTTTGGATGTAATCTCAGACAAAGTTAACATTGATTTAATGGAGCCAGATTTTCTCAACTGATAATTTAATCATAATATGTTTTTTAAATGTTGAATGTTAACCATGCCATCTTATATTTAATAAAACCACCTTATTTTCTATAGCTCCATGAAGACCTGTGTTTTTCATTTATTTGACATAAATTCTATCCTAGAGAGGTAAAAAAAAATGAACAAGACCTTTTGAACAACTGAATTTTCTGAATACCTGCATGAGATAACCAGAGATAAATCCCATCCAAAAAGAATTGCCTTTTGTTTGTCTGAATAATAAAGAGAAGGGGTTTTTTTTCACTCTCCATACTAGTTCAGCTCTAGATTTGCTGTATATCTTCAGTGAATTTGTTTCCATCTGCCTGCATTCCCTGCTCTGCAAAAGGGAATTAATGGAATTCAATGTCAGGAGGAGAACAGCTATATTCACATTTAACCAAATATTTGTAAAAGTGCTTGGAGACTTGTTGATTAACCTGTTATAAAATGGTAACAATGAAGTGTCCTCTTTATATTTACCTGCAGCTAGACCAAGCTTTTATGGCCTGTTCCTGTATCAGGTATAAAAGTACTTGATTTTTATCAACAGTTGGACATTGTTTTAATTCGGTGATAAAGGGAGCAGATGAAGTCAGAAAACTGTAAATCACTGATTGGTCACCAGGAAAACACTGATCCAGCTCATTGGATCAGGCAGCTTATAAAGGAGGAAAAATGCAGCTCAGTTTCATCTGTTTATATTCTTCAGCAAGCCAGTAAGAAAAATCATATTTAATTGTGATTGTGAGAAAGTGCTGTTTGCATGTGCAGTTTTCAGGGGCTGTGCTTTCCATGGAAGCAGCCAAAGGTGTTGCCCATACTTTTGACAAGACAACTTTGTTTGTGACTAAGGCAGGATTTTACACTTTGACCCCCATATGTTCAATTCTTTTACTTCACCTGTCTTTTTAATTTTAACTGAAGTGGCTCAATGAAACACTATTTGCACTATGAATGTAATTTCAACTAGAGGAAGAATGATGATTTCTAGAATTATTTCTGGATCACAGTTGTCACTCTTCCATGTACTTGGTATGAAAATGATTAACCTGTAGTAAGATGTCACACACTCGTCACTCTTGCTACATTTTCCTCATTAATGACTAAAATATGTCTTACTTCATCAGTCTTAATTTAGGTCTGGCTCTCTCTTTATTCTGGTTCAGTGGCTGCTTTAGCTCCTTAATAAAGAATTTGTTTGCTTGCCTGCTGCCTGTGGAAAGAAGCCTTGTGTTTGAAGGCATAAATAAAGCCAAAATACTTCTTTTTAGAGAAGGTGGCACATGAAAACAGATCCTTTCTGGTCAACAACAAGAGCTGTGGCATTACAGTTTTCCTCTAAGAGCTGAAAGATTGATGCTTTAATTCAACCTTTACCTAATTACCAACACTTTGTAATTAAGCAAGTAAATTTCCTAAGAGGCAAGTCCTTTGCTAGGTTAACCAAATAATTACCAAGTTTTCTCTTCTGAGTTCTGTATCTCTTGTGTTATCAAAACCCAGTGACGCTGAAAGATATCAAAGCTTCATATGAAGCTAAAAGAAGTGAGCTGGGAGTGTTTGTTTTCTCTGGGATTGGTTGGACATTGGTCATCAGACTCCTGTACAAGCACTGGTGAGTAATTTTCAGGAGGTAACTTGAACCCATCCTGGGGAAGGAGTACAAGCTGGCTGATACGAGTTTCTGCTGGTGATGGACCTGTTTTCTTAAATATTTCAGTGAGGACAACAGCAACAGTTCTCATAAATACCAGCTAGGGCTGGCATCTGCACTGCTGCTGTACATAAAACTGCTCCAAGTGCAGGTGCAAGAAAACTCACTCGACAACGTTGCATGGGCACCTGTAGGAAATGGCCTTAAGAAATGAGTATTTCCACAATAACCCAAAGATGACAAAGCCTGTGCTTTAGATCTTAACATTACACCACTATCACTAATTGGTCAGGTCAGTCTTTGCAAAATACTGTATATCTTGCTGTCTGTGTGGGCAGGTTTTAAAGGAAAAAAGAAAGAATGGATGGCATAAATAAAGTCAGGTAACTGAAGCCGACCAACTGATAGTTAATTTTATGAACATGTGTGTATAGTCAGGGATTTAATTTAATTTAATTTAATTTAATTTTATTTTATTTTATTTTACCAGTCTTTTTTGCTGTTACATTTCTGCCTAGTAGATAATGAGTATCTGAACCAATTGGGTTGTATTTGTTTTAAGGGAGTTGTATTTCCATTCCCTGTCTTATTTTTTAAAGTCTACTTCAAGATCATCCTCCCCTATCTGATTTTGAGGAAGGCACATTATGATTTCTTTTCTAAATTTTCTTTTATTTTGCCCCTTTATTTATGGCTCTGGCTTTGTAATTTCTGCTCGTGTCTACATAGATGTGGCAACTGTTAATATTAACTACACTGTAATTAAATTATCACCGTGTTTCATTTTTCTCTGCCCTTGTACCTTCATGACAAAACAATCCTTTGCCCCATTTCCCATGAGTTTAGCTCTACTGAACGACTCCAGCAGGATAAAGAGGATTTCCACACCTTTGAACACAGCTGCAAGGTGCCTGTTGTACAAAAACAAGGAGCTCACCTCTTCTTGAACCAGCTGAAGTGGCAGGGAGAGTTTATAACTTCAGATTCCTGCTCGGGAGTGATGCAAGAGCTCGGTGCTTGTGTCCCCTGCCTGAGCTCTCCAGGCCATTCCCAAGCCAGGCTGCCTTATCAGGAGTGCCAGTGCCTGAAGCTGGGAGGCTCAGCTGGTAAACACACCAAGTTCAGACCTTGGAAAATAAGAATTCCCAGGGTGTGGATTGGACAATCCCTCGAAGAGCAGCAGGACTGTGGATACCTCACCACAGTGCTGTTGGCAGCATTTGGGTGGGTTTTAATGTCTTTTTCCTACAGCTTATAAATACAAAATAACCCTCTTATTTAAAGTTATCCTATAAAGTTCCTCCCTCTTGATACCAGTCAGATTTGTTGTAAAAGTCTAGTCTATACCCAGTTTTTTAATACTGGTCAACACTTAAAATAAGGACTGTGGGATTCCACACGGAGAATAGGATTTTCAGGGCATCCTTGCAGAGATCAGAGCTGGGACTCAGAGGGGAAGCTGCCCTGCAAGTGTTGGGAACTGTCAGAAGACCTTAAGTCAAAGAATTCACAAAATAGCCAGACTTTAGCATCCCATTACATGCCCCAAAAAGGAGCTAACAATTCAAGAGAGTGCATGTACTTCAGCACTTTTTGATCCCTGTCTGAGAAGACTTGGAATTTTTGTTTTAGATATGCTGAAGGTGAGGAGTTAGCCCAGATGCCCAGGAGTGATTTCATCAGCACAAACTTGATTGACCTTCAAACACCCAGGGTAAGTCACTTGTGAAAGCACCTAAAGGAGGCCGCTGGGTCTCCTGCATCCTGTGCACCCAGAGGAGGTAAAATTTCTGTCATTCGAATGCAACCAGTCTGCACTAATCCAAAAATTGCATCACCGTGCAAAAGCTGCAGCCTTGGCTCTCACCTAGGTGGGAGATGGGGCTGTTTGTCAGGGGCTGAATGGGGCAAGAGCAGCAGGTTTGGACTGTGGGGGGGATTTCAGCCATTTGCATGTGAACAGGGAAGCCAAATGCCAGGATTTCTGCAGGGATTCTTCGACATCATCCTCAAAGGGCTCCCAGAAGGAGCAGCAATAATCCCTTAACAGCTTCTCCAGGTGCTCCCTTCTGCAGGAGGAAAGCAGCTAGCAGAAGTTATTTCAGCCTGCTTGTCTTGTGAGAGAGGGACAATCCTCTTGTCCTGGGGACATCCAGTGACCCAGTGCAGAAGGTGAGCAGTCCTCTGAAACACCCCTGAAACTGCATGTCTGTTCTTGTAGATGCTGTTGTGCTCATAATCCACCCAAATCTAAAACTAAAAAGTGAAAGTGGTGGGGTTACACCCATCGCACTGCTGATATCCCAATCCCTCTCCCATTGCCTGAATAAAAGGAAAGTGAACATAATGCAAGGCTAAAAAGGAAAAAGGCCTTTTTTTCAGAGGTGTCTGAAAGATTGAATCTTCCGTAACAGCAGGAGCTTAGACACTTGATTGGACACAGGTTGGTTTAAAACCTGCAAGAAGGTGATTTTTTGGTGTGGCTTTAAGAAAAAGGGTTGCTGTGACACACAAGGAAGGGTCTTGGTCAGCTTCAGAGAAAAGTGGTTATAGAGCATGAAACTGCAGGGCCTCAACGCAGAGGAGCAGCAAAACATGGATCTTTGGGGACAAAAAAAAGAAAACTAAGGCACCCTGATTTCACTCTGATGCTTTTGAGGTTCTCTCTTGTCTTTTTTCTTTCTGGTCAAGTGTCCACAAGAACATTGAGGCTTTTTTTTAGGTTACACTCTGCAGCTGTCTGGAGCTACCTCTTAAGTGTGGGCATCCCTTGAGGTCCCTGGAAGGAACAATGTTCCAGCAAGGGCTCAAAATGCACTTTTGGTTATGCATAACACTGCAGTCCTCACAGCACATACTGTTCTCAGGCCGCTATTTCTGTCCCCTGGGAGCGGAGCAGTTGCAAATTACCTTCCATTGAGACTATTGTCTAGTGGGGTTATGGATCAGAAGCTTGATTTTCCCCCCTGGCTTTCTCATGGAACACACAAAAGCCTCCTGGCTGAGCCACCCAGGGCGATTGGCTGCCACCCACAAGTTCTGGGTCTGCAGGGTGTCTTGACTGAAGTGTAAAATAGATGCTGAAATACATTTTTTGAGGGGCACAGTGTACAGCAGAGGCACTACTGCTGCAAATCGTGCTGGGAAATGTCACAGGCGTGGCTGGGATTTCCCCCCAGGAGTGTTTGTCCTTAACAAAAACAGACTGTAATAGAAGTTTGCACCAAAGAGGATCCAAATGTGTTCAAAGGCTGGTGGGGAGGCCTGGCAGATCTGTAAAAAGCCTGGTTTAGCCGATGGAAGAGCTCAGAGTCAGGGGGATGTTAAACCTGGAATCAAGGGCTTTCCCCTGCCCTCGCATGGTCCACGCAGGCTCCAGGGTGTGAGTGTGAGTCAGCACAGGCAGGCAGCCAGAGCAACCCCAAAAAACCACCAATTCATGACTAAAACACAAGCAATAAATTGATTTCCATCACCTCTCGAAGCAGGGGATCCCTGAAGCAGAGGCACACCAGGGGAGACACAGACATTGTTCAAGCCATGCCCCTGCCAGGGGATCTCTGGCCTGCTGCTTGCACAGCCTTATCAAGGGTTATTCCAGCTGCAAGGTCACTTGGGCTGATTTGCCACCCTCCTCCAGTCTTCTGCTTTTTAACCCGTTCCTCCCAACACCGAGCATAAAAAGAACTCTGCCAAGTATCTGATGTGTCCTATTGAAACCTTGCCTGGGAAAAGGAAACAGACGAGCTATTCAGGGCTATAAATCCACGCCAAAGCAAGAAGGAGCTGGTTCTCCTTCCTGGTGCACACAGAGCACTCGCTGTACCTGTGGGAAACCTTTGCTGATGTTTTTGTGGCTGCACCCAGGAAAGCTCTGAGGCACAGACTGTAAAGCCCCCGAGGCTTTTTGAGAAGAATTTCCAGAAATTAAGAGCTGTGCTCAGTCTGAGAGCAAGAGTGGGGCTGGCATCCTCATTCATCCTTGGGCTTGCTTTTCCATGTTCTTCAGGAAATGTCAATACCTTGTGCCGGTTTGACATTTACTCAGGCCTGACTCAAGAAGTTACTGAAATGCCTGGGAAAGCTCAGTACATTATGATCCTTGTTTTAATTAAGAGATTGCCTGATATTCTTCTCCTCACAGGTGCAGTTCAGTGTAGAGACCCACAGCTAAATCTGAGATATCCTCAAGGGAACACTCAAGCACAACCTTGTTTTTTTTAAAGAAGTTGTCTAGTTTAAAGCCCAGTTCCTCAGGATGAAGAGGCAGGTAAATTCTTCTTTTTCTCCATGGACATTTAGGGATGGTCCCTCTCATGTTGTGCTGCCTTTCAGGGCTGCAGTGGCAGACTCCATGGAAGATACCACTACCCAAAAAAAAAATTAAAAAAATACAGCTTTCAGGATCTTGGAGGGAAAAATTAATTTTTTTCAAAGAAGAGTCACACTGACTCTGACACTTCCTGCATCAAATGTGCCCTCTGATTAGTTTTGTCCTAGACCATCTGACCCCAAAGCAACATACACAAGTGAAATTAGGGCCTCAAAACAATATACAAGAGTGAAATTAGGGCCTCAAAGCAATACACAGGAGTGAAATTAGGGAATAGGCTCCTGCAGGATGGTTTGAGAGATGGAAGACATAAAGAGTTGACTACAAAAAATCTTCCACATTTTCCAGAGACTGACTGATGGACAGATATGTTCCTGGGGAGGCAGCCTGGCTCTATCTGCATCAAAGGGGCAGGCACTTGGAACAGGCTTTTCATACTGGAAGTGTAGCCACTAAGAAAAAAACAAGATGAAAAACATTTAATGGGGTATTGCATAAAACAGGCTGCCACAAGGTGACTTGCAAGACTTGTTTCAGTAAAGCTACGTGAGAAACAAAGAGAAAGATGGTTACTTCGTGTCCCGTGATAGATTTTTTATCTTGGTTTTGTCTGGGGTTTGTTTTTGTTTTTGTTTTTGTTTTTTGGTTGGTTTTTGGTTTTTTGGTTTTTTTTTTTTTATGTGGGTTAGTGAGTCTAAAGCTAGTGTGAGTTCTTTTGTGCATGTCTTACCTATTCTGCTAAACATAAGGTTGCAGGACACCCTCTTGTATAGGTTTTCCTGAGACAATTTTGTCTGGGATGTGAGATGCCAGGACAAGGTGCCTGCATCACTTTGGTTCTTTGGGGTTTTCAGTGCCATGCATCCCTTAGAAAGGAGCTGTTTTGGTCATTTTAACAGAGGCTGAGAGGTGCTGGCAGGAGCTGCCTGCATGTGGACATGAGCTGCTTGCCGACCTGAACACCTCCCTCATTTCTGTGTGTGCCTGTCTGTGTGACCCACACCCACCTTCTGCTTTCCCAACAAAATTAACAGAGAACTGTCCAGTTTCCTCCTCTTTTGACCCACCTCTTTCTCTTGGTGACATGTTTTCCTGATCTTAAATTTACGAGACCATTGCTCCACTCTGGCCCCTCGAGAAATGTAATTCCATAATAAAACCCTGCCTATCAACACAAGAGGAAACCTTCTCTCTGAGTGTGACTCCAACATGTGAGAGGCTTTCAAAACCCACTTCACTTGCATTTTTTTGTGAACTTCTGCCAAGTCCTTTTTTGTCATTATATAAAAGCATTTTAATATTAAATCTTTGAGATTCTTCATATGATCCGCTCTACAACTGCAGCCAGCACTCAGCTTCTCACAGACTGTGCAGGAATGACAGCAACGAATGCATTGGAAATAAATGGCAGCAGCCAGGTCCTTGGAAATCCAGTTTATTTCTTCATAAGGTCCCCCATTTTTAAAGGAATACAGTGTATCTTCACCCTTATCAGCAAAGGCTGACCTTACATAGCTCAGTGAGGACAAGCATGCATAGTTTATAACTGACCCTTTCCTCCTGCAGGTAATCTGGTGGAACATCTTGCCTAAAAGCACAAGTTTAGGATTGCAAAGGTGCATTTTTGCCCTTGATTGCAACACAGGTGAAGTACAGTTAATGCCTGCAAGGTGGCCCGGGCTGTTGGCTTTGAAAACTGAAATTTCTGAGGGCAAACACAGCCCCTTGCAGGGGGTGCTGCCCCCGAGGGGCTCCACTGGGACAACCCCTCTGTGCTGGCTGGGGAATGCAGGGGGCAATCGAGTGAGCCCGCAGGGGCCTCTGCTTCCCTGGAATTTTTTCAGGGCATGGATAAGGTCCCAGACATTCCTCTGACTGGAACTGGAAGGTCTCCCTGGCACAGGTTTTGTGGAGCTTGGGGTAAGTGCTGTACTGGAGACTGGTGGACATTGCCTTTCAGATGCTGAACATCTGTAAAAATCCAAGGAGCTCAGAACAAAATCCCCGTTAAAGACACAGGGAATCACTGCTGAAATGTTCATGAGATATCTGCATGTGGCACCCTGGGACACAGGTTTAGGGGTGATTATGGGGTTGATGGTGGGACTGGGTGATCCTGAAGGTGCCTTCCAACCTCGATGGTCCTGTGAGTCAGTGACTCTGCAAATGCCCCATCCCAGCTGCAGCACTTGGCCTTGTTGAACCTCATGGGGTTCTCGTGGTCCCACTTCCCAAACTTATCCAGACCCCTCTGGGCTGGCAGTGGGGCTGGAATATCTCACTGGGATCTCCCAGCCTTGATGACTCTCTGGCTCTCTGACTAATGAGCTGTGGCAGACACAGCTTTATTAAAGCCATAACAAAAAATTCAAGCTGCTTACGAGATTTAAGTACTCTCAGGAAAGTGCTTTAAGTGCTACAAAGTGGAACATAACTTACAAAGTTAAGAACTTCAGTTTCATGTAGCTCTTCCCTCCTCCCCTCTGTTTTCTGGTCAAAATCCTTAAGATTGATTCAGCTGTCAGAAACAGGACTTCAGAAAGACAAATTTAATTCAAAACCCCATAAGATAATTGGGAAATGTCATCTTTTTAAAATCATTTCGTTCATTCCTAAACTCCATGGGATTTTCTCCATTTTTTGCCACTAAAATTTATTTCTTGTTTGTTTGGCTTACCAGTATTAAGATTTACCTAAGGTGCAAAAGGTTTTAAAAACTGAAACTGAATAACTATTAAAAAAAAAGGCTAAGTCAATTGTTTTACTGAATATGAAAAAGTGCTGTAGAGAGAACAAATTACTTGCATGTTTGAATCCTAGATAGGTGCTGAAGTAGACACATAGATCCACGTTTCTGAAGGAAAAAACTTTTGTGTTTAGTGTAAAAGCTTTTGCTACTCTAATTGCTCAATACTATTTAGTGAAAGGGCTTTTCTGCATAAATATACATAATATATTTAATACCAGAAAGCAAATTGAAAGGATGAAAGTATGTGGGTTTTCCTCCACTAAACTCCTGATAGGAAATAAAAATTAATGATCAAAATGACAGCAGGAGGTGTGAACTTTCCTATTCATTATTCAGTTTTTCTTTTGTTGTTACATACACTCTTTATGATTCTTTGAAAATGAAGCTGTGTGCATAAGGTACAGTGCCTATTACCACTCCTGTTATTGTAGATCCTTTGTTTGGACATAAGTCCTTAAATTATCAAGCAGTAGTTTTTATAAGATTAATACATTTACATTTCAAATGGATGTGCATGCTGTTGCATGAGTAAACTGAATGAATCAGAAGCATCAGAATAATAACTGTAACCCATAGTGGAAGGAGAGATTTTGCTTTATTTTATGGGTGTGTGTGAGGGGACAGTGAAGTGAGATTTTGGGAGAAGGAGGAGGTTGGACTTCATCTTCCTGCTTTCCCCAAAACCCACATTCAGAGACATGTTCAGAAACTCTCTAGGATTATAAGGCCAAAATGCAAAGGTTACATGAGTAACTACGCTGAAGAATAATAATTGTATAGTAAGAACACAGCTGGTAAAGACTTATCAGACTGGATAGCACCACAAGCTTTTAAAAATCTGTATTTATTAATACTGCTGCATGCAGTTAAATGTAGTAAATTCATATTGTTGGAAACGAGATGAAATGAACCCCAGGAGTAACCAACTAAAGGCAATGCAATTGTACAAGGATTTATTTGGAGCAAAACATTGAGGGGGGAAGGTGATATTAGGAGGTTTAGAGAAAATGAAGACATGAGCTAAAAATAATAGAATTAAGTTAAGATGGGAGGTAATCAGAAATGGAATGGGGAAAAAAAAATCACAAAACATCACTTCTAGTGGAACTTGGGATGAAAAAGGTCTATTGGCTCTATGGATTTGCAGTGGGATGCTTGTGCAAAATAGTTTAAAGCTCTAATTCTTAGTGTAGTGATCTCAATTCAAAGAGGTTCCAGGGAAAAAAGGGAGTACACAGAAGGAGAAAGCAGGGGCAGGCTACCTTTTGGTGGCCTAAGGCACTGCAGAGCATGCAGGGATGTGGTTGGGAAAACCAAGGCTCAGCTGGAGTTGAATTTAGCAAAGGATGTGATGGAAAAGAGCTTTTCCTTTAAGCAAATTTTGCAGTAAAATGAAAGCTAAGGAAGATGTTGGCCTGGGGCTGGGGACCCTGTGCCTAATGAAAAATAGGCTGAGGTGCTCAGTGCCATTTCTTGCCTGGTTTATCACTGCTCAGGTTGGTTCTCTGGCCCCTCAGGTGTCTGAGCCTCTTAGCAGAGCCTGTGGGAGCAAAACCACATGCAGAGAACACAGAATTAGTGAGAGCTTGGGCTAATTAGCCACAGACAAGTCCATGGGAGGCATGCAGGGAGCTGGGGAAGTGGCCTCTGTCACTGCAAGGCCACTCGCTGTCCTTCAGCACAGTGAGGTTCCCAATGACTGGAAAAAATAAACAAACAAACACCCATCCTCAGGAAGGACAAGGAGGATCCAGCGAGCTACAGGAATGTCAGCCCCAGCTCAGTCCCTGGGATGTCACACAATAAATCTTCTTAAGAAGCCAATTCCAGACACAGGAAGGACAAGAAGTTGATTTGGAAGAGCCAAAATGGATTTACCCAGGGGTAATTTTTCCCTTCCAACCTGAACATTTTCAGTGATGGCACAACAAGTGTATGAAGGGAGGGGAGTGGATATGGTATTCCTAAACTCCAGCAAAGCTTTTCACAGTATTTCCTTCAATATCTTTTTTGCCAAACTAGTGAGATATGGGCTGGATAAACGGATGATAAGATGGGTGGAAAACTGGCTGCACTGCTGGGCTCAGAGCATTGTTTTTAACCCGCCAGTTTTCCAAAGTCCAGCTGGAGACCCATTACCAGCAGTGTGGCTGGGGAGTCAATACTCAGACCAGGAGTGGTTTATGCCTTTATTAAAGACCAAGACAACAGGATAGAGAGCAATAAAGGTGCCCACTGGGGAAGCAGTCCATGCACTGGGCTGTTATTTAGAAGGGCCGTGGCAAATGGCTCAGCATGAGTGAGGCCACATCCCGAGTGCTGTGTCCAGTTTGGGACTCCCAGTACAAAATATGGGCTTTTAGGAGAAAGTCCAGCACAGAGCCACCAAAATGGTCAATGGGCTGGAGCATAGGATGTACAAGAAGAGTCAGGGTGAGCTGGGACTGTTCAAACTGCAGAGGAGAATTTAAATTCCCAGCACAAGGGAATTTATTGCTGTCTGGGCCTAGCTCAGGGGAGGCTGCAGAGGATGGAGCCAGGCTCTTCTCAGAAGGGCAGGGTGACAGGAGGCAATGGGCACCAGTGAAACATTGGACTCTCTGAGTAGGTACCAGGAAAAGGAAATATCAGTATGAGTCTGGTCAGGCTGGGGCCCAGAGAGGTTGTGGGGTGGAGATTCTCAAAACTCAGTGGCACAAGCCCTGAGCAGCCAGAGCTGACTGACCCTCTCATGAGCAATGGGCAATACTCAGTGACCTGCCCTTCACAAAATTACAGAATATTCTGAGTTGAGAGGGACCCACAAGATTTATTGAGTCCAGCTCCTGGCCCTGCACAGAACAACCCAAGAATTAAGGAAGCCAAGTGAGCATAAATTTGAAGACAAGAGAAGAGACTACCAAAGGCCTGGAGAGGATCTCTGTGCAGAGCTTGGTGTAAGGACATATCTGTGGAACATAACAGGAGGAAAACCTAATCTGAGTTTCAGGGAGAATAGCAAATCCCTTTCTCCCTGTTTCCTTTATCTATTATATTTTTAGAACCAAAGCAGAGCTTGTTTTAGTAAATAATTTCTCCACAGTTTTTCTTTCTGATCAATTTTCCATCCAAATTAATTTAATTAAGAAGGCAAAGCACCTAGAAGCCCAGTTTAGGCACAAAGTCCAGCAAAAACCTCATTATAATAAAATAATTTTGCATATTATCTTACACATTCAATGCAGTAATTTTGTTTGCGGGCTCCTGTTAGAGCACATAATTTCACCATCAGCCATGAGGAAGGGAACATGTTTTTCATATCTGTCTGGTTGCTTGAGGAATTACCATAACATGATAAAGGATATTAACAGTTAAACATAAAACTGAGTTGAAGGTGCCCTTTCATGCCTCGTCATATGAATAAATCAGAAGTTTGAACAGTGACATTTCCGTTGGGCTGTTTTGCTACTAAAGGGCTTTCATTTTATAATCTTATAATTAGTGCTTGCACAACAACTCTGTTCCTCTCAGGCTCATTGCCAGTCAACTGTGCCCATCACGTGCTGGGTTTTGGGGCTCTCAGCAGTTCAAGTTACAAGGGAACGAATTTAATTCACGTTTCACACAAAGCAAAGTAGTTACCAGGAGGTAATGTGTGCACATGGAGCGCACAAATACCAGTGGAAAACATGGGATTGTGTGCTTGGAGACCCCTCTAGGAGTGGGTGTGAGTGCCAAGGTACTCCCATGCAGGGGTGTAAGTTATGGCCTGAGCTTCCTCTTCTCCTCACTGCTTCTCTTCATTTTGACAGGAAAGCAGGGTGGAAGGTGGCTACAGCTGGAGCCTTCTGGATTCTGCAGCAGTCTGAAGGAAAGAAACACGAGATATGAGGATAAAGATGTCCTAAGGAAGGTCACTGGTACGAGAATGAGCAATCTTTATAGCTGTGGAGTAACCACCACCCTGGCACAGGGCGAAAAATCCCCCTTCAAGTTACAGCCACAAATCACACAGCTGGTGGGCTGAAGGCTTTGCCCCTGTCCATGTCCCAGCTGGCATTTCCCACCTCACTGACCTTCTGCATCAGATGATCTGCAAAAAACTCAGTCTGGCCCAGGAAGAAGGTGCTGGGATGCCTGGAACTGGTAGGGGACCTCTGCACTTCCTCGTGACCAAGGGCTCCAGGTCACACATCAAAGAGCTACAGAGGGATAGATGGCAGCTGTTGGGGGCCTGGAGGGGCTTCAAAATTGGATTTGAGTCTGGTTCCACAAGGCCTGACCTCATTCTTATTTGGTTTCTCTCTCTCAGCTGTTAAATGGGGAGCAGACCGTAGCTGCCTGCCTGGCTTTGTGAGGATAAGTGCAATAAACACAGCATCCAGACACCAAGGTGTGAAAGGTAAATTATCTTTTATACAAATAAGGAGCTGCTAGGCCTTCTAGAAAAAAAAAAAAAAGGAAAGATAAGGACTGGAGAAATTTGGTTACACTTGGCCTGCCAGCATGTGTGTTAAACACAGCAGTGCTGTGGTGGTTGCACCTCTCCAACGTGGCCAGTGTGCCAACAAGCAGTTATTGATCAGCAGGACTCATGTCAGCACCTCTCATCCAGAAATGCTGTACAGGCAGTGCTCTCTCTCCAGAAGATGGGAAATCCATCAAGTGTTGCTTTCCCCCACATTTTAACCTAAATTGATGCGTGGGAGAAGGGTAAGAAAAAAGCTTGGAGATATCTCACTGTATTTTATCATGTGCATTTGGACTGTTGACATCAGGGTTTTTGGAGCTGCTTCATTTTTCTTCCTCTCCTTCTGTGTTGCTCAATCTTCTGGTCACAACTGGGAGAACAAATAGCATAGTTTATAATCCCTGAAGCATGAGTAAAACATGTTATCTTAAAGTGCAGGCTAGCTATAAAAATAGCTGCAAATACTAACTATAAATACATAATAACATAGAAATATTAGAGGAAGAAGAAAGCTAGAAAGTTTTCAAAATGCCATTGATTTTCTCAGTTTTGCCCAGCTCTGTGTGGAGCCACATCCATGCCCTTTGGAGGATAACAGTGTTGGGGCCCGGTTTTCCCTCTTTTTGTGACTCTGGAGAGCCCCTATAGCCTGGATTCTCCCCTTAGTTAATGGTTAATGGAATTTCAGCTGAGGTGATAAATCCTGCTTCCTGCTTCAACCTACACAGCCCCTTCCCTCCCCCTCCCAGAAGAGGGTTAAAGGGGGATTTACCTTCCTCTACCTCCTCCCCTGCCTCCACACTGCTGCCCTTTGCATCCCCATGGGGGATTGCTCCAGATCTGAACAAAGGGAAGGGTCTTCAGCCAGAGGAATGGGGGTGGTGTGTGTCTAAACAAAAACACATCAGCTCGTGGGTTTGCTGTTGCTGGTTTTGTGTTTTCATTCTGGTTTAGTTTGTCTGGCATTTCCAGGAAATGGAACTGGGTTTTAGGAAAGAGAATCCCACTCTTGAACTCAGCAAGTGTGAGATCTGCCTGGCAAATCTCATGACTGGGAAAGAGTTCATTCAAACAGTTTTTTTGGAGAGGACATTGACAGACAGACAGAATGACAGGGGTAAGGCATGATTCCAGATACAGATGCCTAAATTTAGTTTCCTGATGTGTAGGTGACTTCATGTGAGCTAAGCTTCTCCATCAGGGTAAGCTGAACTGCCCTCCCACATTGTACAGTGGAGTCTTAGACAATAAAAGTACTTTAGGACACCTGCATTTGGGTCTAATTCCTCCTTTTAGTATTCTATCCTAACCTGAGTCGGGATTTTGAAATAATTTTTGGATGCTACACTTTCCTTATTTTCTTCTTTTTTAAAGATTAATATGCTACTTTAGGGTACAGGCAGAGATACAGCACTGCTTTATTGTGACAATTTCATATTTGCATTATTGTTAACCATTTATTTGATTACATTTCTGTAGGGTATCCAGCAAAATATTTTAAACTTGATAAATCTACTGCTGCAGAGTGGCAGTAAAAACTTGCTTGGAAAGCCATACCCCCAGAGCAGTTTGCAGTGGTTCACTGTCAAAACAGTGGCAAATTCTGTAGAAAAGACTTCTAGGTCTACAGGAGGTCAAAAGTGGAACATCAGTCAGCAATGCCATGGTTTTGTGGAAATAAAATAAACACAGTCTGGAAGTATAAACGGGAGCAGTGCCTGCAAAAGGGGGAAGAATCCTTCCCTGCTCCATCAGTGGAGTTTCATATTCAGGAACTGACTGAGCTGAATTCAAGAAACCCCCAAGGAAGGAGAGTGGTGGGAATGATCAGGAGCAAAACCTCCCTCCCAGGACTTCCAGGGGAATACTGTATTGTATTGCATTGAAGCCAAAGAGGAGTGTAAACTCTGGTCATTCTTCACTTGCACAGAAGCTGGAAGGTGTCGTGGTTTCTGCATTACTTCAGGATTTTGCATCCAAACCACGTTCATTTTTACTCCTTTGATGTACCTACCCTGGACACAATCTGCAGACCAAACAGAATTCAATCAATAATCCTGTTTTTGAAAGCACACAAATGTTTATAAATGTTTATAAAGCCCAAATCATGTCACTGTGCAGGTGAACAGTGGTCAGGGCTGCACTCCCTGAGCTGTGGAGTTGTTCCCTCGCAAAATCTGAGGTGTTGGACAGGCCACCACCTGACAAATGATGAAGAAATAATCTCAAATCGATATTTCATGGAGGAGATATTGTTACTAGATTGCCTAGAGGTAACTTTCAGATAAAACTTTCTGCCTGTGAGTAAACTGTTGAGTAAAAATTCCTCTGATTAACAACCACATTGTTATTTCATTTCTTACTTTTGTTAGTATTAATTCTATACATTTTATTTGCTGAGTATTTGAAATCCAGCATTTGGTATCTGCTGTCAAGGAAGAAAAAACATGCTGAGATGATGTTTGACATTAAGATAAACTGATCAAGAAAGTGCCAAAAACTCGAGCCCTGGTTGCTTCCCTGGCTTGGAATTGAATTTGGAAGCTCAGGTCAGGGCATAGGGGCAAGAGGGAGAAAGGGGAAGAAACAGATTTTGCTCAATAACTGAATTAAAATAATGTCTGTGGAGACTCTGATGAGGGGCTTCTGGTAAAGTCCAGCCTATAACCACAGCCTAAACACCAGATCATCCACGTCATCCTCGTGGATGGACTCTGCTAATCCAATCTGTAGTCCATTGTAGAATTGCTAGGTGAGTTTTACCATTCTCCTTAGTTTGTATTCCCATTTCCCATTGCTTTTGAGGGCACTTCTTAGTATTTTTCAGTTCCTTCCCTGTAGAATAAGCCACTCGAGAACTAGACTGACAGAATTAAATATCCTCAGCCTGAATTAACCTGGTGAATAAGAATGTTCCACATGAAATCAGCTGCAATTTTTATATTACCACCAATGGGAATTCCATGGCTGCTTCTCAGAGTACTGCACTGAAAACGAACCCTTAGTCATAAGTGAGCTTTTCCAAAAGCTAAATCTCCTGAATATGCATAACTCTACTTCTGTGAGATTTCTCTCAGATTTGACCCACTCCCTTTCTTCTCCAAGGAAGTTCACTGTATATATTACATTTATCCTGTGCTAGAGATTGGCTTCCACCTCTGCACTGAGGCAGGAATTGCCATCTTTGTCACTTGCCTGTTCAAAGAAAGAAATTACTGCTCCAAGGACTTGTGGCAAGCAATTTGGAAGGACTTAGGGGAAGGGGCCAGAGATTCAAATAAAAGAGTGATGTACACACAGAGAAACTCTCATGTGCAGTAGGGGCAAGATCAATCCGATTTCGAATTTCAGGATTAAGAACAGGCACACAAGTCTTGGGCTGCAGGAACGTGTTGCCTTGGGCAGAGAAGTTCTGCCTCAGAAATCCCCCTTGTCCTTGGCTGGTCACTCCCTGGCCACAGCATCTGCTGCCTCCTCTGCAGATGTGTCAGCGTGGCCTTGGTGTAAACTCTGAGATGAGCTGGCATAAATCTCCTCTCTTCTTCCTTTCTCTTTTTATTTCTTAGCTTATTTATTTCCAGCCTAGATAATTTCAGAACACCAAGCCATAGCTGCAGTGGGAGGAGGAGCAGGGCAGTGTCAACTCTGGGATCCGACCTGTTTTGTAACGCTGCCCTCCTCTGACCAAAGCAGCTCCCAAATGCCTTAAACTGGGGAGTACCCTTGTCCTAGGGTAACCTAGGACAGGCCTTCACCTCAGAAACAAATATTTCAGTCCAACAGGCACTGCAGAGCGAGTGGGAGAGGATGGGATTTGGACACTGAGGGGCTTGAAGCAACAGAGATGATAGAGGCAAATAGAGGAGCAAGTAACAAATTTTGGCTGAGAGACAGGAAGTTTTCTAAGGTTGTGTGTAAGGTGGTTGTGTGGAAGAGCAGCAGGTGAATTGAAAGGAAGATGCTCTAAAGGAGACAGAATCTGGGAAAGGATGTGGAAGCATAAAGGGTGGCTATGAAGCAAAGCAGAGAAGGAGGAATGGAAGAAGAGAGTGAAACAGCTCCCTCTGGAGCAGATCTGGAACACAGAATTTGAGCCATTGCTTAGAGCCATAGCAGGGATTTAACTTCTCACACAAAGGAGAGATTTGGTCTGTCAGTTAGCTGAGAGGTTACAGACCAAATACTTTATCAGTTTTATTCAACTCTGGTCTTCAGCAAGACAAAATACCCCAAACTTGTGTAAGTGACATTATGATAGAATCAAGGAAACACAGAATGGTTTGGGTTGGAAGGGACCTTAAAGATCACCTCATTCTGACCCCTGCCATGGGCAGGGACACCTTCCACTGTCCCAGGTTGCTCAGAGCCCTGTCCAGCCTGGCCTTGGACTCTTCCAGGGGCAGCCACAGATTCTCCATTTTCCTGGAAGCAGCAGGGAAGCTGCGGTGCCACCTGATATCACTTGCAACAGAAAATTCCCAGCTGCTCCTTTGCCTTTATTGATTGTAATCTAATTAACTGTAATTAATTGTCTCATTAATTGAATCAAGAGAGATGGAGCAGTAAGAGCGGAGGGGACACACATTGTATTGCCACGTGCTAATTTAGACAAATCCTGAAAGATGTTTGGGCTTGCTCCTCTACTGCAAAAGGCCCATCCTGTTCACCACGGAAAAAACAAAATTGCCATGCAGCAACAACCCCTGCCCAAGCTTGTGACTTGCCTTAAAACACAGCTGAAACCACTTTTGTCTTTCTGCAGAGTCAGATCTTTATAGATCAATCATGCGAGGAGGTTTCCTGCAGCTGTGATTTTTAAAGACTTCCCAGGTGCTTTGTGTTTCCTTTCCAGCGCTCTCAGAATTTATATAAAGTGAGGAGGGCTTAGGGAGCTTCTCTTTTGCTGTTTTTGTGCGTGTTGCTATTTTCTTAAACGGCAGTGTACATTTTGGGCTAAGAGACGCAATTACTGAAACTTCCCTGTGTCAGGAGAGGCCTCACCTGGGAAGATTATTCCGTGAGACAGCAGGTGAGAATGAAAGCAGCTCAGTGTTATTCTCCTTTTTGTTTGCTTGGTTTGGCTTTCTGTCTTTTCACCATGAACCTGCCTGTGGGCACCTTTCAAAACAAGGGAGGGGTGGGGGATGAAAAGGTTGACTTTTGCTTTAGTAAAAGGAAATTGCTAGATTTTCAGATCAAAGTGTGGCTTGGTGATTTTGCCTGGCTGTGGAAGCTGCAGGAAGGGGGGATGCAGCCAGAGGAAAGCAGGTGGGTAGGGGTCACTCTGCCTCCAGACTCTGATATGGAGTCTTAGTTAACAGGATTTGAGAAGCACAGGTGCCCCCAGCTCACCCCTGTGGGGTCCAGACTCACGAATTCAAGTATTTGCCTTTCACTTTTTCACTCCAGGTTACATAGATTGGAGGAGATTAAAGACAAAGTTGCAGCAGCTATCCTGGGAATGGTGGCTGTCACACGATTCCAATGTTCCTTTGCCATGAACAGTCTGTCATTCACACATTAGTGCATAACAGGCAAACTGCAAACACTCCATCCTCAATAAATACCACACTGAGGTTGGAACTGTGCCTCACTCAGGCATCTCCTGGATGAGAATTCCTTTGACTGAGTCTCACTTTGAGAGCCTGGTTGTCACCTGAGCAGTTTTGTGTTTTCTACTCTGGGTGTTATGCACTGAAATAGTGGCTGGCAGAACTGAAGGGTTCAGGACTTGTGGTAGTTTGCAAACGCACCTCTTCGGTGCCTCTTATTAACTAAATACATAAATAACTAAAATCCCAACTCCTTAGTGGCTGCTGGGTCTAGACCAGTGTGTGAAATTGCTCTCTCCACCTAGTCCTGTTTGTCCACTTCTCACTTTGGGGACATCACTGCCTGAATTTGGGGCTGTGAGTGCTGGGCCCTCTCTGGGAGGCCGTGTCTTGGTGGTGCCTTGTACAACAGTGTGTCCTCACCTGAAGGTTCATAGTGCCCTTGTGGGGCTGCAGTAAAGAAACTCTTTCAAAGAGTCCCTCAGGTGAGGAAATCTGAGTGATGCATCTGTGGGAGAGACACACGCAAGGAATTGATGGCATTTAAGCATTTTGCTGGTGAAGACACCAGCTGTCCTGGAGGAACAGGAAAGCTATTGTGGGCCTGGGCCTGCCTGCCTTCCTCTGGTGCCAGTGCTGCACAAAGCAAGTTTTTGTGCCTCTAATGCTATTCAGCTTAGCAAAAGGTACAGCCTGGGACCAGTCAGAGAACATAATTAAAGAATTCTCAGCTTCCACCCCTCATATAAAGGTCATGTGTTCATATTTCAGTTATTTAAGTCAGCCTCCAGCGTTTGTCAAGTGTCTGGTGTTCTCTTAGTGCTGTGCAAACAGTGGCAAAAACAAGGCAGAATTAATTTTCAATTAATCTGAGGCGTTTGTAACAGGGATTAGAACAACAAGCAAGTTTTAGAATCATCCCTTCTCCTTGTACATGAGGTGGTTCGACCTTTTTAAGACTAATCAGATTTTATTTGTAAAATTCAATATCAGTAATCCCAGACAGTCAACACTGACTCAAGCTTTGTGCCCTCTTATTCCCTCCAGCTGGGGAAAAATTATTATATTT